>PVKU01004088.1:0-157152 GCA_004027475.1 Anoura caudifer
GGGAGTTGGAATGGGGCCCAGAACTCACGGTGTCCAGGAAATGTTAGAGGGACATATAAGATGTCCTCACCCCTTCTCCCACAGGTATGAGTTGGGGGAAGGGACAAATGGAGCAGGGCCATTGAGTTGTTTTGCATAGCAATAGGGCTGCAAGATAACCTCCAGAATGGTCATTTAACATATCTATAACCTTTAACTGTTTTCATAGATATGTTAAACAGCTGTGGCCATGCCCTGAGCCAGGGGGGATGGAAAGGACTTCCCCAAGGACGTGACTGGGGGAGGAACCTCAAGTCACAGCGCCTGCGTGGGAGCTTGGAGAAGATTGGCTCCAGAAAATGAGGACACGCCTGCCCAAACTCATGATGGCATCCCAAAAATACTTGGAATATACGGGAATGCTGGCAGGTGTAACCGATTGTAGGAAGAGTCGGAAATAGGGCGGCAGAGGAAGGAGGTTTGGCGCCAGTATTTAAAACAGAGACACGGCAGCCATTAGGGAGAGCTCCATGAGGAGAGATCCATGAAGAGAGAGATCCATGAAGAGAGAGATCCTTGAAGAGAGAGCTCCATGAGGAGAGATCCATGAAGAGAGAGATCCAGGAGAGGGAGATCCATGCGGTTTCACCAGAGAGCAGGACCCGCAGCTCCAAGAGAAGAGAGAATCCACGTGCTTTCCCAAGAGTTAGGACCCTCACAACCCTGTGAGGGAAAATCACCATGTGGCTTTAGCAGAGAATTGCCATGTGGCTTTTCCACAGTGGGGACCCCTTTCCCCACAGCTTTGGTAGAAGAAGGACCACACGGCTTTGGGGTGCTTCCTTTTGTCTGTGTGGCCTGGGAGCAAGAGAGATTGCCTGGAAGAAGGGTGAAAGAACTCTTGCCAGTAGGCCATGAGAAGGTGCCACATGGCTTTGGATTAATTGGAGATCCTGCCTGGACAACGACACAACTGACGGTGTCAAGAGCCTGGATCCCGGACGTTTGCTTCTCTTCCTTGCAAGTACGGTACCCTGACTTAGGGCAGAGGGAGATGGGAAGCACTGTGGGTGTCTGTGGGTATCCTAAAGGAGTTTGATATTTTAATGAAGTTAAGTTGCTACTTTAACTCTGTATAGCATTAAATAAACATTTCCTTTCCTTTTCACAAATCTCTGGCTTTGAGAGACATCTTTCCATAAGGCGGCGGACAATAATGGACCTACTGTTTGCTCGGTAACAGTTTTTGGGGGCTCGTCCGGGATCTTAATTGCCCGTGGAAGACTGACCCCTTAGGTGTGAGAAAGCGAGACTTTGGAAGTGTTTTGCCAGTCTCGAGAACCAACTGTTGCTCTGTAACAATACCACAAGATTTCACCTTTAACAGGAACCTAAACAACAAAACAAACAAACAAGCAAAATATAACCAATGACACTGAAATTGAGAACAGGCTGACAGTGACCAGAGGGGAAAGGGGAGGGAATTTCAAGGGGAAAAGGGGAAGGGTTTGCAGGAACAAGTATAAAGCACACATGGCAAAAACTAGGGGGGGTGGAAATGGGAGGGAGATGGGGAGGGCTGGGGTGGTGGGCTGGGATGGGAGTAAAAGACAGAAAACTGTACAAGAACAACAATTAAAATAAAATTTAAAAAAAGGAAATTTGGTGTTTCAAAAAAGTACATTGTGGATTTTATTACAGACAAAATTTTTAAAGTACCACCTATGTTAACAGGAAGATAAGCGGCCTTGTATAACTCCACTGTCCCCCTAAATCAGAGACCCCCAGACATTCTCGGTTCACAGCACCATCAGCATCCAGGGAATTATTTCAGTGGTTCTAGGTCACTAGAAATGCCTAACAGTTCCATTTATTAAGTAGTTTAGTCTACCAATTTTACAGATATTTGTATCCTAGAAACTTAGTAGCCATTTGAAAAAAATACCACATATAAATTAAAAGTTTCAAATATTTTCAAGTCATTCTTAACCCCAGTTACTTACTAATGGGGTGTGTGCCCCAGCTGGGCACTGCACACCACCTCAAACCTTGGAATCAGACTGGAAGCCACCACCTGCTGCACGTGGAGTTTTGCTTGTACAACTTTTTATACAACGATGACCAAGAACCAGCTTTATGAAGGCAGGATGGCATCCAAAGGAATACAGCACAACTTTCATATTGAACCTCTGAACTACGTCAACCTAGTATTTTATCTGGTAGCCAATGAATGCTGAGTGTTACTGGATTTCCTTCAAAAAATGAAAATAACCAACAAAGACTTTATGAGTCACTGTGGTGTCTTGGGGTAATCCCAGCACACAGGAAGGAAATCACAGTTCTAGACAATTTGTTTCTCCCACATGCATCTGCATAAGTCCAAATCCTTAAAGAGCAAACTCCTATCTCACCTCGTTCAGGTAGCCTTCCTTGGTTACCCAGACAGAAGACTCTCCGCTTCATCTGAATTCTGGTTTGTGGCAGAGGCTAACTGACTCACATCATCTATTCTTTCCTTTGATCTTAGAAACAGAACCCTAACTTTTGTTTGAGCCAAAACTTAACAGCCATTTAGAATAGAGACAGCATTTCCCATCTTCTATCATGGCTATGTGAGGCCGTGTCCTGCGTCCATGACCACAGGATGAAACTCGAAGTGTTAAAGGTGACTTCCAGGAAGAGTTCTCCCACACAGGGGTTTGACCTTCCTCTTTCTTGCTGGCTGGAATATGGATGTAATAGCTGGAGCTCAAGCAATCATCTTAGAACCAGAGGTGAAAGCTGCACGCAGAGGATGACTCAGCAGCAAGCAAGAGGCAACCTGGATTTCTGAAGGGTCTGTGAAGCTGCCTTGTCAGCCCTGAACTGCTTATTTTCAGACTACATTTACATGAGAAAGGAATACATTATTTCTTATTAAATCATTGTCAATATGAATATATTTTATCACTTGCAGTTGAAGCAATTTTAACTGAACTATAGTTTTTATCATTTTCTACTTTGGATCACAGTGATGTTTGTACACACTAAAATTACTAAACTGTAACTTTAAGAGGTAAAGACCCATTTTTAATTCATTCAACAAAAAGCTATACCATGTTCCCAGAACATTATTTTTATCCCTTAGGCAACTAACCAACTCCTAATATAGAATAGGATCAGAGTAAATATGTATTATCTCAAGTAAATAAATGACTTACAATGAAAAGCTTCATTAGAAAAGTTCAGAGTTTTTGATATACTTACTTTTGATGTGATGGAGGAAAAAACACTAAGAGTTTTCTTTAAACACAATACAGGTAGACTTTTTGTGATAAGTATCGTTACTCAAGTTTGTTTACTTTTGACCAGAACTAATAGCAATGAAGTGGGGCCAGTGGATTACCTCCTGCTGATTAAAGGTTCAGTGTCTTTTACATCTTCAATCAGAATAAATCCAGAAGAAAAAAATTCACAACTTAGTAAATTACAACTTAGTGATTTTCAATTACAAATTACTAAATATGGCGTGATAGCAAGAATGTTTTCAAACAGGGCTAATAGGAAGTGAACAATAAAAAGTAAGGTAGGTGGGAATGCTGGCAGTCACTGGACTAGGCCATCTTGCAGTCCCTTAAGAGATCCCACATTCTCCAGGTACTTCAGCCACCTCCTCTCCGACTTCCCCATATCCTCACTTGTCCCCTTCCGATCTCTGTGCTGCACCCCAAGTGATTTTTCTGAAATGCTCATTTGGATATGTCGCCTTCCTGCTTAAAACCTGCTAGAGTCTTGAGAGACAAAGACCAGCTTCCTTAACATGATATAGAAGACGATTCTCAAACTTCAATGTGCATGTTAGCTGTGTGGGGAGAGTCTGATCCAGTAAGTCTGGGTAAGGCCCGAGATTCTGCATTCTTTACCAGCTACCAGGGGTTGCTGACACTGGTAGTCTGAGGACCACAGTCTGAGAAGCAGGATCTAGAGATCCTTCTAGGTCTACCCTGCCTGTACCAGACTCATTGTCTCCACTTCCCTACGCACGTGCCACCTGGCTCTTCCCAATTCCTTATAAGCACTCCTTGCCTGGAAATAACACAGATTTCTGGGAAATGTGTAATCTTCCACAGTTTCTATAGCTTAGAATATTTTACCCTGAGGATGGCATGCAAGTAGTGGCCCTGACTATCAGTTTTCAAAGATATGGATATCGTTCTGCTTAGTACACTGTACTACTGAAATGAAAACATCATTTTCAAAAGTAAAGACTGAAATAGAAAAGAGATACAAGTTCATATTTAATACATCAAAACCCTAATCAACAACAACAAAAATAACCTATACCATGATTATTCCAAACTTTCGCTAAACATATGCCACCCTTGACCTAATAGCTCTATAAGAGATAATATTCACCTAAAGGTATTGTCTACAAAGAGTTTAACATTAGTTTGCTACTCTTAAGGTATAGCATCAGACACAGAGAGATGCTGATATTTTTATTTCAATGAGGATTTCTTTAAATTGCAACCAAAGATCAGTCAAACTTGAAGTAGTATATAAACTGTTACTGAGTAACAGAGCATTTTGAAATCAAAAGGTTAATCCTACCTTCAAAATGTGACACTATGCTATGGATCTTCTAAAATACCAAAATGATTATATTCGTAAAATACAATTATTAAATTACGTACACTGAGTTAATACAGGATGCTTAATCAACAGTCTGATTTTAGGTGCATAAATACTGAATATTACTGCCCAGAGGTTGTCCTAATTCAATCTGGGGAATTTAGTAAAATTCTACTTATTGCTCTGAAGTTCATGACTTGACCAAATCAAAATATCAAAATATTCTTAAACTCAAATGTAAGTGTGTATTTTAATGGTTGGAAATGTATATAAAATTATGGCAGAATTCAAGCCATCTGTCCTACAACAAAAGGTTTGCTTACAATGTTAAAAGCAATTAAAAAGAAAAATTCATCCCAAATGAGCACTATATATCCCTTTGATGCTGATTTTGCACCTTAGTTCTCTGTAGGAAGGTGATCAACTACAAACGCATTCACACTTTGCTGTTTCAACAGTGCAAGGAACAGCCTACAACGATGACAAGGTTACTCTGATTGGAATGACTTGAACAGGACACAGACACTCCCTCTAAACTCTGTAGAGATATTACACGGTCACATGTTAATATCCTTATAGTCCTGAAAAAATGCAGACACCAAGACTCCAATTTCTAGTAGATATTTGGCCCAGAACATTGTCTTGTCCAACCATCAAGCCACAATGCGATCTGAAGTGTTTTCTTTAGTATTAGAGATGGAGTTTCTCCAACCCACCTCCACTCTCTGTCCACTGAGCAAAAATGAGCCAATTGTTACCTACTTATTTCAGAAGAAATTCTTTCAGTGTTAGAGGTTTTCCTCTCTGTGCTCAATGAACTGTAAAAGAGTTCCTCACGTGAATTAAAAGTAGACTTATGGAATAAGAGATCAGTGATTTAGACACTTCTCAAATCAGGCATCTGTCAATTCTCCATCCAGAATATTAGCTCCCACTCTACCAATAAGCCACATGCCTCCAAAATCATCTGTCAGTGAACTACACCAAACCCAAATGTCTTTTGTTGTGATGCTTGTTTTTAATGTCCCAAGAGGCATGATGAACAAGCATCTGGTTTTCAGTAAGTCTTTTCATTCCATTTTCTGGCATTTAATTGAAGTTCGAATAGCTCACACAACTCTCTCAAAATGAAATTACTCAATCCACACCAGAACACATGCTTCTGCAAGCCAACCTGCCCCCATTTTCTCCTTTGGAAATTAACATAATAACAACAGCGCCAGATAGTCCATTCCAGAATGGGTGTTCCATATGGAGACGAAACACCAATAAAATAATTTTCCTGTTGAGGAGACTAGATAATAATAATAGTCTAATACTCAGGCATCAGATCACTTCAATGTTTCTGTTTTGAGGGTAGCATTGTTTAGCTGAAGTCTGAAATACGAGAGAAAAGATTGGAATGTTTCAGAGGCAGCTTGAATAATAGTCTCCACCACTGAAAATCTAGGCGACCTTATAAAGTCATCACCCTGTCCTAGCCATGTCTGCACATCTGCAAATAAGGGATAGAGTAGCAATGTCTTGCTCCAACCACAAGTATTCCCCCAAAAATGAAGTTGGTAAAGCAACAGAAAAGTAAAAAACAGTAATAATAACAATGTTTCTTTCAAGTTCAGAAAGCTCTGAGAGTCCTGATTTCTCTCCAGTGTATAGCATGGAGTTTGTTCAATTCAATCCCCCTGGAGGAAAATTAAAATCTTTGCTCAAGTGAGGTGATGTCTTCAAAGGCAATAGGAGAACTTTTTAAGGTAAACTCCATTTCCGTCAGAGCAAGGTGGAAAGGTCATACTTCTGTTATAGTTACAGAAGATGATCTTGGAGAGAAAGAGCAAGCTACTCCCTGCCTAGACAACAAGGAAGACAGACAGCACCTGGCATCCTGTTCTGAGATGACATTGGCCCCAATTTCAAACATGTCAGCCTCATCGTTTTATGGCAGACACAAACCAAGGTAATAAAAGATTTCTTTTGCCCTGGCTGGTGTAACTCAGTGGATTGAGCGCGGGCCTGTGAACCAAAGGATTGTGGTTCGACCCTCAGTCAGGGCACATGCCTGGGTTGCAGGCCAGTTCCTGGCAAGGGACGCATGAGAGGCAACCATACATTGATGTTTCTTTCTCTCTCTCTCTCTCTCTCTCTCTCTCCTTCCCTTCCCCTGTAAAGATAAATAAACAAAATGTTTAAAAAAAGATTTCTTTTAATGCAGATACAATATCAGAGCTCTTTCTGCATATATTGAACAGCCTTAAAGGTCATTTTTTTCTCTCTATTTTTGGGGAAAAGTGAAGGCTGCAGGAGGAAAAACAGAGGGTAGAGTTATTCATTCCTCAGGAAATTGAATATTTGACATTTATTCATAAAAGCATTTAGAATTTCACATTCTGATTATAAGTACTACATTTCTGAGGAAACTATGGCAAAATCCAGAGGAGCCTAACATATTGCCAAATGAAGCCAAACCTATTTTTCATGTAGTGCTGAGGAAGCTGTTGAATTTGCGCAAATCTTAGGGACCTAATTGACTTGCTGATCCAATAACAATGGAAATGTTGTGACTTCTAAAAATTGAAACAGATTGGTAAAATGAGTAAAGAACTAAAATATTGACTTTCTACAGCTGAAAATAATCAGGCAATGCATACAAGGCAAAATGGATTTTATGCTCTGCAATAATCCATTTCAGGCATTTCAATGCAAAGTAAAACATAAACAGATGTTGAAAACATTTAACCTATTGAACCTACCTGCTGAAAGGAATCCTGCAGTAAAAAAAGTACAAGTAAGGATTTTATGTGTTAGATGTAGCAACAATTTCTTTGTGACTAGCCAGAGCAAAAGGATGTATTCCAAACTTAACATTCATCTTATGTTTCACTATATTTCATGAGTAGTCTAGCTGGAAAATACAGAAACTTTACTGTTGAGGCCTCCATTACAAAACATGTCTATGTTACATGTGAAAATCTCACTAATTTGGTTTATTCTCCTCATGCTTATTTAGTGCCCATTCTGCGCACAGCTGCGCTATAGGGATATAATATTGAGAAAGACATAGTCCCTGTTCTCTGGGAGGTGAGCACCTACCTCCAAGGAGATTTGCAGCTTCATGGGGGACAGCAGTGCCCTGTGATGGGACAATAATGCAGACATGTAGAAAGGACTACAACAACTCTGCCATAGGGGTACCAAGAACTAGGGCATGGTCAGCCTGCATTGCCATATTTTTTTTAATACGTAAATTTTTACTTTTGCACCTGAAAGAAAAACAACAGTATTTCTTTCAATGAGAAATACTGAGCCCCAGATGCACGGGGCTCATCAGTACTCAAGGCATGTGTGTACAGATCAAGGGAAGAGGGGGCCAAAGGGGAGCAGTACAACTGACATTTGGAGCAAGACAACTTTTCACATATTTCAGGACATTTGGCATCCCTGACCACCATCTAATAAACGTCAGTAGTAACTCCCCCACCCACCCAAGAAGTGTGGCCAACAAGAGACCCTCCATTATTTCCAAATACTCCTCAGTGTACTGCCTTTCTTGCAGGAGAACACTGGAGTTGTTCAGCAAGTATCAGTTGAACACAGAGTACACAGTCAGCTCTACACTCTGGATGCAAGGGCACACACAGTCCTAAGTTAGCCAACTTCTCCCATTTTCCCTAGGTATCATCTAACATTAGGTCTTTAAGTAATACACTAAGTGATTCTGCCTTTTGTTTACAGAGAGGTGGTACCTTTTTTTTAGGTCAAACATTATGTCTTTTAATTGTGATCATCACCCAAAGGGAGCATAAATAAACCCAGAATTTTAATGTAAATGTCAGTTAAAGAGGAGAGGCATAATTGATTGTGTCCTCCAAAACCTAACACTTATGATACTAAACAAGGAAATTTGAGGAAGAGTAACAAGTACTATTACACATAGAGTGATTATTTCTTCAGCAGGCATGGCATGAGGCTTTAAGGTTTGGTGGACCTCAACCAAACGTGGCCCATGTAGCATTTTAGACTTTGGACCATCTCTGCAGACTCTATCCCCAAGCTACACCTGAGGCTTGACCCAGTGTATCAGCTGGGACTGAGGTAGGATCAAACCTTTGTAGGTCCTGGAGGTGAACAAAACAAAATGTGCTGCCTCAAAACTACTAAAGAGCTGAGTTTAGTAGTTTACTAAACTATTGAGTTTACAAAGAGGTCAGAGGTCATTTAACAAACAAATCCAGAGTGAATTAGGACCATGGAATGGAAGATGGCTAAAACTTGTGAATGAGCTCCATGCATCTGAGTTTACAAAGGAGTCGTTTACTCCTTTGGCTATCCAGGAGTAAAAGAGAACTTTTAGTTTTGATTCTTTGTTCCAGTCCTAGAATAGATGTTGAAGAAGGGCTGCCCCAAATTCCAGTCCTCCTTATGTTATTTTAAACTACATTCAGGGCCATAGAAAGAAAGCAAGTGGATGTTCCAATACCTCAGATGCATGGGGCGCATTCACAAGTTTTATCCATCTTCCATCCCATGGTCCTAATTCACTCTGGGTTTGTTCATTAAGTGACCTCTTATGCAGACTTTAGATTTCAGAAACCTAATTCATGGCTCCATCAGAAGAAGGTGGCAGATTTTGTTTCAAAACAAACAAAAAAAATGTGTGGCCTTATCAGTGTATTCCATCTTCTTAAGGTGAAGTAAGAACACAACTGAATAAAAATTTTACCAATGCAAGGCTAGAAAGGTAATTCAAAAGGCCTTGGCATGGAACATTCCGTCTTGACAGAGTCAGTTTAACTCAGGAAGTCAAAGGTGATGTGGAATACTTTGAAAAACATACTTTAGTCTTACATTCAAAACAACAAATCAACAAAGCTAGAGGAAGAGATAGACTTCCTTATGAGAAAGGCTAAGCTTTGAGCTGATAGGCTGAGCAGATAGGAGGGGAAATTGTGACTCTGAAGGTCTAGCTATAGAACGGCAGAGTTGCACCCAGGTCGAATACTCCTAAAGAAGCTATTAGAAAGAAGGAAATGTTTTCAGTGGTTACTAGACAACAATGCTATAACAGAGCAGGAACTCAAAGAACATATGAATAGATTGAAGTTATTGAAAGCTGGCTTCTTAAAGCTGCAGATAGGCAGTTCACTGTAAGAACAATTAGGGAATCACACCTTCAAGATTAGACAGCTATGACAAGCAGATATTGAAAATAATATTCATGGAACACACAATCTATCAGAGAAGAAAAAATAAATAGTTATACAAATAGTCATTTAACTGTAATTGCACCAAGTGCTATACAGTATAAGTAAAAGGTAAATGATTTTTGGTAATGTGAAAATGAACACAGAAAACTGACTTCAACCTTTTTATTAAAACATACTACAACAACAACAAAAAAAAACAAGCAAGCAAAATACAGCCAAAGACACTGAAATAAAGAACAAACTGACAGTCACCAGAGAGGAGGGGGAAAGGGATAATAGGGGGTAATAAGGGAAGGGCCATCATGGAACATGTATGAAGGACACATGGACAAAGCCAAAGGGTGTGGGTTCGAGGGTGGGAGGCAGGGATGGGTGGGGCAGGGGGGCCTGGTGGGGTAAAAATGAAGACAACTGTATTTGGAAAATCAATTAAAAAATGTAACTATAACAGAAAACAGCATAATACTGAAAATACTTTGGAGACCAAAAATATTCATGCGTATTTACTTACAAGCACTCAAAATTGAAGTGCTAGAATTACTTCAGCCATAATTAAATAATTTACTTTCCCAGCTTCTTTCCACTGATGGTTTCAAGTGTTTATAATGTTAACACATATTTACAGTATAAACTATGCTCAGTGTTTAATATTTATGATCGGGGAATACAAAGTATTAAGAATTGCATAACGTTGCCTAAAATGATAAGAGGCTGCTGATTGAAAGCCTGCTTGTGAGAGTTCAAACATCATTGGTCCATCCATCATACTTTTTAATTTTGTTTTGACATCTTTCCACAGTTAGTATTCCCAAGTTATAAAACATTTAAAAAATTGTAATACTGTATTTTGCAAAAAATAACATCTGTCAATTCTCTTGAGTTTCTTTCAGTGCTAAAGTTGTCCTCACTTGGAGACAAAACCAAACGTATAAATGATCAATGTTTTAAAATATGTATAATATTATGGATGTATCAAATTTGTGTATGAAAAGGCAAACCTCTGGATCCAAATTAAGACAAACTGAACTAATGAAAAACATGCCTTGAAATGTTTAATAATTGTCTATCCTTGACGTATGGACATTTATCCTTTCCAGAGGAAATGCAGTTAAAAATTATGACTGTGAATTAAGTGGCTATAAATAATCCTGTTTTCAGTGGAAGAAATTTTAAAAATTCTCTTTTTGGAATGTAAGATTAAATTGTATATTAAAAGTATGCTAACTTGTTTACTGCTTTCAAAAGAAAAAATGCCAAACAAGCAAAAAAATAGAAACTCATAGACAGATGACAGAATGGTGGCTACCAGAGGGGCCAGGGGTGGGGGAAGATAAAAAAGGTAAAGGGGGTTAAATATATGGTGACAGAAGGAGACTAGGCTTTGCACAGTGAACACACAATAGAGTACTGTAATGCTGAAATTGCAGCTGAAATTGTTATAACATTATTAACCAATGTTACCCCAATAAATTTGATTTTTAAAAAGGTTGCCATGATTACAAATAAAATTTGTCTTAGTATAGATACAAATATAAAAAACTTTTTAAATCTCTTGAAATTATCAAATGAAATTTATGGACTGTTTCCTTCTTTAAAAAAAATTGAAACCACCATATACAGTACAAAGAATGTTTTATCTGAACCATTTGATACTGAATCCTACCGGATGCCCTATCACTCTGAAAAAATGTTAGCGGGTATTGCCGACACACAAGGACATTCTCCTACAGAGCCATAGGAAACCACATTTTCACGTTGCTGCCATCTGAGTCTCAGATCCCATCTGAGTTTTGCCAACAGTTCCAATAACATCCCTTCTACCAAAAGAATCTAACTTAGAATCACATATCACCATTAATTTTCATGTGTCCTTGGTCTCCTTCAGTCTTCCATCAACTTCCATGATGTTGACACCTTTGTAAATTATAGGTCAGTTAACTTGTACAATGCTCCTTAGTTATTAATCACATGTTAAAGACAATGTCTGCCGAGCATCCCTGCTGTAATATTATGCTCTCCCTCGCCCCGCCCATGCAATCATATTTTATGGTAAGATATTAAAATTATGGAAGTATCCTATCTCTTCAAACTTTCAGTTTATTCTGTTATTTATTGATATCTGTATGGACTCCTGGTTTACTGTTTTAGTCTGTGGTTTATAATCTGTTTCTATGATTACTTATTTTGATGGTCGATTGCCCTCCATTGGCTGGCAGGAGCCAGATCAAGCTGGCTCCTGTGTTCTTTTAACATGAACCCATAATTCTTTGAACCCTTCCTTGCTTTCTGGAACAAAGGCTTTGGACTCATATTGAACTTTCCCTTGCCTCATCCTTGGAATCAGTCATTTTTCTAAGGAGCCTGACTCCTTTTTCTAGAAATGGTATCTAAAACCAAGATCTGGGTGTTCCTAGGTACTCACAGAACATGCTATTTACACATTTACATTATATTTAAAGCCAAAACATAGTTAACACACAGTATTAGACAAGTTTCAGGTGTATAACAGTGATTCAACATTTCTATTCCTTACGATGTTATCACCACAGTACGTCTAGTAACCATCTGTCACCATACAAAGTTACTACAATAATATTGCCTATTTCCCTATACTATACATTACATCCTCATGACTTTTGCATTTTAGACTGGAGGTTTGTACCTCTTATAACCCTTCACCCTTTTCACCTATCCACCTGTGCCCCGTAGCCCTAGATCTACCTTTGTATGTTGAAACACATACATTTACACCCATATCTCCAATTCCAATCATAGGATTCTAGATGACATTGTCTGCCTTTAACCTATTTTTCTAATGGTAAGAAATATGGCTTATTCTTACTACGTGCGATGACGTGACCAGTCCCCAGTCCATAATGCACCATCCACTGTCCCCGCACCATCTCCGGCGAGGGCGCCACAGTCACCTTCTCAGAGCTCACACATCTCACTGCAGCTCACCCACGTGTCCACACCTTCCTCATCCTGCTCAGGCTCTGACCCCCACCCTAGGGTTCCTCCCACTGTGGGCTCTTGGCCACGGTGCTGCCCTTCTGGGCACCTTGAGGAGCCCACCACACTGCACCCACAGAACGAATTCAGGACCACTTGTTCACAACGGGTAAGGAATAGGAAAATCCAAACAAAGCTTTGAAGTTCATAGAAAGCAATCGATGTTATTCCTTTTTCCACTCTCTTCTAACTTATAATAGAAGGAGGAATAAAACCACAAGATCTGGATCCTTCAGCCTTCTCTGCTACTTTAAGTCAGTAGGTTGTGAGTGTGTTGCGTGTTAATGCTCCAGCAGCTAGACCTTCACAGAAGCTCTGCGAGCGTGATGTCCTACGAGACTGACCTATTTCCCCACCTCACTGCACACTATTTGCCACTATATTCGGGGGGGGGGGGGGGGCGGGAAGCCTACATGGATAATTTGTTATGTTTTTGCTTCTAAAAGAATTATGAGTGGAAGAACAAACTTTTTTTAAAGAAAAGCCCACACTTAAAATTTATTTTAAATACTAAATTAAAATTTTTAAATTTAATGTATTTATCCCCTGAGTTTTCCTTATTTCCATTACAGAGGAAAAATAGTTTTTCTGGGTCACAGGGATGTAAAATATAGCATGGGAAATATAGTCAATATTATTGTAATAACTATGTGTGGTGCCAGAGGGGTACTAGATTTATCAGGGGCTTCACTTCGTAAGTTACATAAATGTCTTATTACTATGTTGTACACCTGAAACTAATGTAACATTGTCAACTATAATTGGAAAATTTTTTTAAATTTAAATAACTTTTCTGGAAAGAAGATATTTCTCACCAAACTCTCTTCAAGGGAGGAAGGGAGAGAATTGCCTGCTCCTAAGAGTTTCTGACATTAAATGATTGGAGAATATTGTCAGTTAGGAATGTAGGGAGCATTTTTCTTCCTCTCATTGGCATTCAGCTGAGAGACGTAAAGTTAAAACAACACAGCAAAACAGTTGGTGCCATCAGGAGGAGTCAAGCAGGCAAGCTGAGCTTGTCACAAGATGACCCAGACCCCCGACCACACAAGTCACCTCTACAGGTCCTTTCTTCCAAGGGGCCACTTCACTTGCTCACCAAGGACACCTCCAGGAAGGCTCAGTTGTTTTAATTTCTGAGAGGTTGGGAAGCTCAGCTTTATTGTTATGTAGAAGAAGGAAGACTACAAATCACCACAGGCCAGGCTTAGCACTATAGTGACCAAGTCTAGATCTTAAACCGAATAAACATAAAGACCTGAGAGAGGGAGGGAGCTAGTCTCTAAGATTTGCCCTAATTCTTCTAGGGAGTGAAACTGGACTCAGCCAGGCAGCCCTTCAGCGATTCCTGGCTTGATCCTCCCACCCCCAGAACTGGTCGCCCCAAGTGAGCAGCTGGGTTTGACAGCTTTGAGGGGCCTCCCCAGGGCTATTTTTAATGGGGTATTTTCTGCTGGCTGACTTTCCACGGGGGCAGCCCTGGGTCTGGGGGATTCACTCCAGCTGGGAAATCTGAGAAGTCAGCTGGCCTGCAGCAAATGAGGTATTTTTAGCTGAGACTTGGGGATCTCAGGATTGTCGTCTACTTTAGACTTCAGGGTGGGAGACACAAAACAGAGCCAAGCCAGAGGAGTGGTGCTGACTCTGAAGTTCCTTAGCAACAACTACCAGCTTATTGTTGGAAGAGGACTGTGTGCACTTGCCCTGGTTGGGGAGGGAATGCAGGCCTGGGGGTCTTTCCTTGCACTGGTGGAGGCGAGGCCTGGGTGTCCCCACTCCAGGCCAGGTGTTTGGAGGGTCTCTCCCATACCTACCTACCTACCTGCCTGTGGCATCAGCATCACCTGGAACTAGTCAGAAATGCAAATTCTTGCTGCTCCCCACCCACCTGCAAGCTAGAGGGCAGCAGGACCAGCCATCTGCAGTTTATAAGACTCTCCAGGGCACTCTCGTGCATGTTAAACTTTGAGAATTACTGGCCTCATCACACATTCACTAACACTCATAGATAAAGGTACATGAGTTAAACTTAATCCCTACCAAACCCACAGAGCAGCACATTCTTTAATTATAGACACTGTATGTAGCACATTTTTAGATGTACAAAAACACTGAGCAGATAGGAAAGAGAGCCAGTCACTAAGTCATTGCTTTCCTCCTGTGTATTGTACCCTAATGTGCAAAACCATTCGCCTCAGTTCATCCTCAAGGGCAGTGATAAGACACCGAGTTTTTGCTACGACTGACTCAGAGCGAGAAGCAGACTCCAGTGCTCAGGAAGAGGGCAGTAATGCACACCAACCCTAGGAACAACTGCACATGCGTACCCCAGGCCAAGCTGCGACGCGGCCAGCTGTAGCTGTCTACAATGCAGCCCAGAGGAACGCCTTCTCAAAAGGGTCTTGAAAATGGTGTTAACATTAGAATATTAGCGGTGTATTTTTTTCCCATCGCTGCTGTAAGAAATTGCCACAGTGGCTTGCAAACACAAACGTATTCTCTTATAACTCTGCAGGTCAGAAGTCTGAAATCCATCTCCTTGCGCTATAGTCAGGGTGCTTCCTTCTGAATGCTCCGAGGGCAGAATCTGTTTTGCCTTCTTCAGCTCACAAGGACTGGCCGCCTGTGCTCCTTGGCTGGGGGCCCATCCTGCATCTTCAAAGCACATCTCCCCAATCTCTGCATCCATCATCTCATTGCCTTCTTGTCCATCCGACCCTCCTGCCTCCCTCTCATGAGAACACTGTGATTACATTAGGCCCTCCCAGATAATCCAGAGTAGCCTCCCTGACTCAAAATCCTTAGCGAACCACATTTGCAAAGTCCCGCTTGTCATATAAGGAGGTATTTACAGGTCCCAGGGAGTGGACCATGCCTTGTGATGCTAAACTATCCAATAGGGTAGACTTGAGCCAAGGGTGATTATTGAGCACTTGGAATGTGACTCATTTGAACTGAGATTGCTGCAAGAGTATTGAAATTTAAAGATTTAGTGTGAAGAAAAAGGAAGTAAAATATTTTACTAATAATTTTCATATTAGTTCCATGTTAAAGTTATAAAGTATTAGATATGTTGAATTAAATAAATTATTAAAATTACATTTATCTGTTTCTGTTTTGCTTGTCAAATGTAGCTACCAGAGAATTTTAAGCTACACATGTGGCAGGGTGGTGTTAAGTTTCAATTGTTTTATGTTTGTCTTACATTAGGCTTTGAAAGCAACCATGCAGAACTGAGATATCAAATCAAAAGGGACATTATATTAGGGATGTGAAAAACTAAATTCTCCACTAGATAAAAATAAACAAGCAAAAAAAAAAAAAAACCCACACGTTTATCTAACAACTTGTGTTCTTACAAAGCACCTTCATAAACCATTATTTCACTGAATCCTTGATCACATCCCTGTGGAAGGGATATTGTTCCCTTTTTTCCCAGAGGAAAACTGAGCCTAAGGGAAATTAACTTGCTGGAGGGGCACCCAGATAATAAGTGATAAACAAGGACCTGAGTGAGCCCTTGGTGCCCAGGACTACCCTGAGCTTATTTCTTGCCTTGGGTTTAATGATTTAATCAGGCACACTATTTCCTGAGTTAGTTTGTTTGTTTTTGCCTCCAATCTTCCTAAATTTCAGAGATCCCAGAATTCTGTCTCTTTAATGGAAAATTCTGTTCTTTTGCCACTCTGAACACGCTTTTCTTATTTCTTATTTTTTAACTTTGAACGTGGAGGGGTTATGTCCTGCCTAGCTACTTAAAAAAAAAAAGATTGTGTCCTGTGTCAAACTTCTCAGCTGCACCCAGACAGGCACCTGGCTCCCAAGTGGACTCTGGGCCACTGGTTGGAAGGCCCCCTGCACCAATGACATCTTTCTGCTACCCACAATCCGCATGCATAGGTAAAATGCTCAGCTCTGACCTGTAACCAGAGAAGACACCCCCAGAAACCCTGGGCTCTGGCAATCAGATTTCCTCTGGCTCAATCTTCCCTGGGGTTGAACAGGCAGTTTGGCAGTTTAGCAGAAGTCACTGCAAGAAGAATTAGCGAAGACCTACAAAGAGACAAGCAAGCTAAGCTCGGCTAGGATGAAGCTGGCATGGGAGACGGGAAAGAAAAAGTGAAAGTGTACAACATACTGTTCTTTTCCTCCGAGACATTCAAATTAAAGACCCTGGGAGGGTGTCTAGTCCAACTACCTCATTTACACATGAGGAAACAGGGATCAAAACGTTCTGATTTCTGTAAAGCCTCATAGCAACTTAGTATCAGATAAAGACGAGAACTCCCATTTCTGCTGCTGTTCTACTTGGACCAAATTGTTCTCAGGGATCGAGGAGAAATAAATATTCAATAAAATCACACAACTTTGATTTCCAAACCACACAGCAGAGGGGTGGCGTCCCGCTTGCAGGATGAGGCTCTGAAACAGGCTCACAAGGGCGAACCTCAAAGGTACAGTCAAAATAATCCCTGAAAATCCTTAGGAAGGTGCCACACTGGAGATGAATACAATGTCTCTCAATAAATCCCACAAGTCAGTTTTTCAGAGATTGATCAGGTTCATCAGCTGAGTATCAGATTGATGAATTGGCCTGAGGCTAGAGGACAAAACGGGTAGATCTTTAAACACTGTGTGATGTGGAAGATGGCAGGATGGATTCGTGTGAAAGGCACCTGGGTTTTGAAATTAACAGCATACCCCTCCTCTTCTGTGCTCTCCCTCCAGGGCACCACGCAGAACTATGGGCCATGTGAGTCCTATCTCTGCAACAGTCTCTCTCTTTCCTGCTTTCCTGACTTAGAATGTATTAGTTAGAAACTAGGCTTCACACATACATGAATCTTGATTTGCTCACTGGTGTATCCCATGTCCCTAGAACTGTGCCTGGCACCTAAATGTTTGCTGAATAAATGGTTGAATCTAGTCCTCTTTTTGTCCAGCCCGTGTCATTGAATTTGTGTTAGCTGAAATTACGTAGATCCCACACATGGCTCTTAATCTCTCGGGGTGTTACGGTGCCCTTGCCAGGAAAATTTCACACTGGTCTGTTCATAGAGATGTTCCCTTGCTTATGGGGTTCACAGAGCCCAGACTGAGATTTTCTGGTGCTTTCAACCTTTATTGCATTGCAGCAACACCAGCAGAAGGACCTTCATGGTTGTGGATGGAACATCATTTACTTCCACAGCTGCATAAGGACTTTTCTGTAAGACTCGCCCAAGTGCTGGAAACAAAGATACTGCTCAACTACTCTCTGCCTAAAGGCTCAAAGGGGCCCTGGGCTAAGCACAAACTGGTGCCTATTTAAGGCACCAAAATAGTCTTCCCAACTCACCCCTGTATTCTCTGCCCTACTCCTAAGCCAGCCTGTTGGCTGACTGGCCCTTGTCCTCTTGAGCTAATGACAGAGTTTCAGCACTGATATTGAAAGGCAAGTTAGATCACCCACAGAACCACCCTGGATTCTCTAGTCCCATCAAGCACTTACATTGTGCTTGTCACCATCAACTCTGATGGTTTGGACACGTGGACATGGACCATAGGAGAATATTCAAACAGCTGCTGTAAGGTGAGCTGATAGGCGTAACTGCCAGCATTTGGCTGAGAGGAAAGCAGAATCTATGGGCACCCTTCAGCTGAGCTCTGCACTGAGCAAAACAGGGCTGCGGAATGCCCGGGATCAGGCCAACAGAAAGCCACTCCTCTAGGATAACAGTGGCTCTTTTTGAGAAGCAGAGACAGGGCTGGGGATAGAGATGGGCAACTGACTGAGCAATCCAAAGATGAGTATCTCATGTACCCTTTGCACACCCACATGGAAAGCACACAAAATCTGCCAACCTGCATGGTGATTGTCTGTCTGCAAAAATAACAAACATTATGGACTGTACTTACTCTCAAACAGGTTTAGCAAAGTCCTAGAAACAGAATGAACCCCTAGAAAAAAATCAGGGCAGGGAAAGGATTCTGTCTCTGCATCTGCCCTGGCTTCAATAGCACTCCCCAACATTTATGTCCACCAGAACCTCAGAATGTGACCTGATTTGGAAATAGTCTTTGCCTTCATAATTTGTTAGGCTGAGGTCATACTGGATTAGGGTGAGCCCTAAATCCAATATGACTGGTGTCCTTATAAGGAGAGAGAACACACAGAACAGGGAGGAAGGATGCGTGACTAAAAAGGCAGAGACTGGAGTGATGCAGCTACAAGTCAAGGAATGCCATGGATTTCCAGTAACCACCAGAAGCTTCAAGGGACCTGGTGCTGCTGAAATTTTGATTTTGGATTTGTAGCCTACAAAATTGTGGCAAATAAATTTCTGTTATTTTAAGCCACCTAATTTGTAGTAATTTGTTACAGCAGCCATAGGAAACTAAGACAGCATCTATCTATCTTAGCTAGTTCCAAATATACTTCTGCATAGCCATTCATTCACAAACTGCTAATAAGTACCAAATGCATGCCAGACATTCTTCTAGCAATGAACAAAAACATAGAAAAATCTTTTCCTCCACAGATTTATGTCTTAAGTAAAAGAAGGCAGAAAATAATCAAAGTTACGAAATAAAATGTGTAGTCTGTTGAACAGTGGTAACTTCAGGAAGGGGTCCTACAGACTGAGGTGGAATACTGACCATGCATAATAGTTCTGAATCTGAAGAAACTGAACACTCTCAGTAAATGTTGATCCAGACATTTTAGGACTGAATAAATGTAACTACTCCTTAAGCATTAAGGAGTTGAAATTTCTTTTTTAAGATTTTATTTATTTTATCTTTAGAGGGGAAGGGAAGGAGAGAGGAAGAGAAATATCAATGTATGAATGCCTCTCGTGCGTCCCTTGCCAGGAACTGGCCTGCAACCCAGGCATGTGCCCTGACTGGGAATCGAACCGCAATCCTTTGGTTCACAGGCCCACGCTCAATCCACTGAGCCACACCAGCTAGCGCAGGAGTTGAAATTTCATTCAGCCCTTTGAAGGCAGCAGTGACGCTGATGTTGCCCCTGGTGAAAATGAGTTTGACACCCCTGATCTACACTGTCTAATACAGTATCCACTGTGATTACTGAGTATTTGAAATGTGACTAGTGAGACTAAAGCACCAAAATTTTAATTTGATTTAATTTTGCCTAATTCCAATCATCTCCTGTGGCTAGCAGCTACTCTACAGGACAGCGCAGCTCTAGAATCACCAAAGGCTGGCTGTGGAGAAAAGCCTGGGTGGCTCACCAAGTCCGAGATGGGACCAGTTCCATAACTACAACCAGGTTAGGGAGCCTTTGGAGCATGCACAACTGTTACACATAGTACTTCTAGGACACAATCACGTCCTTAGTCCTGTCGGTGTCCTTATAGGTCATCAGTAGTAGCGCTGGATTTGCTGCATAAGGAAATCAAAGCCCAGCAAGATTATCTGACTGGCTCAGGGCTTTGCAAGTTTTAAGAAATTTGGATTTAGCTTTAACACCAAAATCCATACTGTACCCACCAAGGCACATCACCTATGGCACTTTTCACTCTTGTGATTTCTTCCATTCCCACCCTCTATGAACGCTCTAAAACACAAAGCTGTGTGTGCGCATGTATGCATCTGTCTGAGTAGATTCTGAAGAACAGGCGAGTCTGGGGGAGGGGGCATTCTTCAGTGCTTAGTGTGCATCTAGTATTCTATAGAGGTTAGTGTCCTTTAGCCAATCAGCCCCACTTGCCCCTGGGTCAGACAGTGGAATGCCAAGAACTGTGAGGGAGCAAAGAGAACACAGGAATGCATACTTGGTGACCAGCTTACTTACTAAGGCAGCAGTGGCACATTAAAGAAAACTTTCTCAACTTCTAGCCAAGATGGAGGCGTAGGTAGACACACTGTGCTTTCTCGCACAACCAAAGGAAGGACAATAATTTAAAAACAAAAAACAACCTGAACTGACAGAAAATTTAACTGCATGGAAGTCCAACAACCAAGGAGTTAAAGAAGAAACATCCATCCAGATCGGTAGGAAGGGCAGAGACAGGCAGCCAGGCAGAGAGGACTAGTGGCAAAGCGGCGGTGGCTGGTGGACCTAGCAAGGCAGTGGACCGGGCGAGGTGGCAGCTGGTGGAGCGGGCAACCCCACATTCACATGCGGATAAATCGGGAGGAACACCTGAGGAGTTCTGGGCAACCAGGGCCCCAGCACTGGGAAATAAAGCCTCAAAACACCGATTGAAAACATCTGTGGGGGTTGAGACCCCCCCCCCCCAGGAGTTTCTCAACCCCTGGGAGAAACTCCCAGTCTCACAGGAGAGTTTGTTGGAGAGACCCACAGGGTCCTAGAACGTACACAAGCCAACCTACCTGGGAATCAGCACCAGAAGGGCCCTGTTTGCTTGGGGAAAGCAGGGGAAGTGACTGAAATCCAAGAGAGAGCGGAGCAAGCACCATTGTTCCCTCTCAGACTCCTTCCCCACATATCACGTCACACGCAGCAACGTGGGTTGCCCCGCCCTAGTGAACACCTAAGGCTCCACCCCTCATACGTAATAAGTGCGCCGAGACAAAAAAAAAAAAAAAAAAAAAAAAAAAAAAAAAAAAAAAAAAAAAAAAAAAAAAAAAAAAAAAAAAAAAAAAGGCCCAAATAAGAAATCAAAGCTCCAGAAAAAAATACAACTAAGGGACGAAGAGATAGCCAAGCTATCAGATGCACAGTTCAAAACACTGGTAGTCAGGATACTCACAGAATTGGTTGATTTTGCTCACAAATTAGATGAAAAAATGAAGGCTACGCTAAGTGAAATAAAGGAAAATGTACAGGTAACCAATAGTGATGGGAAGGAAACTGGGATGCTAATCAACAGTGTGGACCCAAAAGAAGAAAGAAATATCCAACCAGAAAAGAATGAAGAAACAAGAATTCAAAAAAATGAGGAGAGGCTTAGGAACCTCCAGGACATCTTGAAACGTCCCAACATCCAAATTATAGGGGTACCAGAAGGGGAAGAAGAAGAATAACAAGTGGAAAACTTATTTGAACAAACAATAAAGGAGAAGTTCCTCAATCTGGCAAAGGAAATAGACTTCCAGGAAGTCCAGGAAGCTCAAAGAGTCCCAAAGATGTTGGACCCAAGGAGGAACATACCAAGGCACATCATAATTGCATTAGCCAAGATTAAAATGAAGGAGAGAATTCTAGAAGCAACAAGGGATAAGAGGACAGTCACCTACGAAGGAGTTCCCATCAGACTGTCAGCTGATTTCTCAAAAGAGACCTTGAAGGCAAGCAGGGGCTGGAAAGAAGTATTCCAAGTCATGAAAGGCAAGGACCTACATCCAAGATTACTCTATCCAGCAAAGCTTTCATTTAGAGTAGAAGGGCAGATAAAGTATTTCTCAGATAAAGTCAAGCTAAAGGAGTTCATCATCACCAAGCCCTTATTATATGAAATGTTAAAGGGACTTATCTAAGAAAAAGAAGATAAAAAATATGAACATTAAAATGACAGCAAACTCACAGTTACTAACAACCACACCTAAAACAAAAACAAAAGCAAATAAGCAAACAGCTAGAATAGGAACAGAACCACAGAAATTGAGATCATATGGAGGGTTATGAACAGGGGAGTGGGAGGAGGAGGGAGAGGAAAAGGTAAAGGGAATAAGAAACATAAATGGTAGGTAGAAAATAGACAGGGGGAGGTTAAGAATAGTATAGGAAATGTAGAAGCCAAAGAAGTTATATGTATGACCCATGGACATGAACTAAAGGGGGGTGGGGAATGTGGGTGGGAGGGGGTGTGCAAAGCAGAGGGGAATAAAGGAAGGAAAATGGGACAACTGTAATAGCATAACCAATAAAACATATTTTTTTAAAAAAGAAAACTTTCTTCCTTGAACACCTTCAGCAAAAATTTTCTATCACAGCTTTCCTGGTCATCGGGAGCTCCCATTCCCCCAGCAGCAGGGACACTCAGAAAGCCTGAGGCCACAGGTCTTCACATGGAGGGAGGCTGGAGGCAAGGGAAAGAGGGAAATGATCAACAGAATAACTCACTAATGGGATGGAGCTCTGAAATACAGGTTTCAGAGAGTGGCGAGGCTAACTCTCTGGAGAAACGGGGCTGCTGGGCTTCCCCTACAACCTCCTGTTTGGTCCCAACGATAGAGAAGGGCAACTGAGGGCCATCAAGTTGGGATGTGCTGACATCCAGACGAGGCCATGCTGGGAAACAGGGGCCTCCCCAAACAACTGCGCAGCTGCTGTGTGCTGGAGGCCCCATCCTTCTGTGCTATCACTGTTAAGATTTCTGCAGCAGTAAGAGGGTTTCTGACGTGATTAATTTTGTATCTTTAATAAAGCTTCACTGTGCCTGGAAATGTACTTGGTGAGATTAATAAAGTAATCCTTGTCTCTTTAACCTCCTGGAAGGTTAACTGAGTCTTTCATCATTGGGCTGTAATCCTATCCTGCAAGGAACCTTCTGGGAAGAGTCCCCTTCCCCTAAATAAAGCTTTCCAGCATCTTGAGGTTCTGAGGTTTATGTGATTCCACACCCAAATCACTCTAAAAATAGTTCATCCTAGTACAATTCTCCGTGATCTGGAAAGGATTCCGGGGAAAAGCTGACTGCTCAGCCCAGCCCTCAACTTATCTAGGCAGACATCTAGTCTCACTCCTCTCCCCCTAGGAACCTGGCTTCAGAGGCTGATTGTTAGTGTCATTTCACACAACAAAATTACTGGTACCCAATAATAACAAACAAGCTACTGAACACTATTGTGACTGAGACCAAAGTTGATTTTGAAACTTTAAAAAATTCATTGTTTCTTCTCATTCTCTCTGGGTTATGCCAAAAATGAGTGTTTCGCATCACCTTTCATTTCAACACCTTCAGCTAAAACGTCTGTCTCTGGATAACGATAACCAGTGAGTCCTGACTTCGCTCCCCGTGCGGTAGCCGTCGGGCATTCCTTTACAAAGTTTGGCTTCTGTCGGTACATTGCCAAAAAAAAAAAAAAAAAAAAAAAACCTCATACAGGAGTTGGTCGCTGTAGTGCATTGTTCTCAGAAGTTCCCCGCGGAAGGAAAGCATCACTTAATGAATTTCAGGGACAGATTCCCTGGGAATGCCCAGCCCCGCAGCTTCCCTGACAAGCTTCCAACCTCGAGCTCACAACTGCGAGCGCCCAGGGTTGGGTCACGGGAATTACCGGCAGCGCAAGAAACGCCTGCACTGCCATCCACTGGCCCCAGAGGGAGGCACCAGGAGTGGAGTTGCCCGCCACAGGAGCCGGGGATGAGTCCCAGCGGGATCCCGCACACCACCTTCCTCCCACCGGCACGGCCCTCAGTCCCTACAGCACAGAGCGGTCACCAATCCCTCCAGGACGTTGTGCAGCTGAGACCTTCCTGACACCACAGAAAGCAACCGCAAATTAGAACCAGGTCCTGGGGCTTCAGGGCAGTGAGGACCATCCTTGTTGTTACTCCCTACCTTTCCTCTCCCGAAGGAGACGTCACTTCGCAGGACAAGGAGCTTTCCCAGGACAAGGAGCCCGCCAAACCGGGAGCAGCTCAAATCTGCGCCCTCTGGCAGCAGGTGCCCGGGGTGCCTGGGCAGGTATGCGCTGGAGACAAAGTTTGTGCGCAGGGGACACAGGAATTTCCGGCACCCTGCAAATGGAACTGGTTCTGAGATGCCAACACTCAGAATGAATGGTCCAGTGATCTCCAGGTACCTGCTGGTAGTAGGGAAACCGAGGGCCAGTCCTGGCTCTGAAAGGGACGAGACTGAGGCACGCGCAATAGTTGAAGGTGGCTTGCGTCTGGGGCCGGCAAGGCTGCTGTGCAGTCCTTCCAGGTGCCGGGAGTAGGCAACCCGGGTGCACAGAGGAAGCCGGGGACCCTGAGGGGCTGCTTCTCCTAGCTCCGGCTCCTTTTGCATTTTCCCCAGGCGCTCCAGCGCGCGGAGTCCAGTTGATGTGCGGAGGGTGCAGGGTGGAGGAGGGACTCTGCAGGAGACCTGCCATCGCCCCTGCTAAGGAGAGCGGTTCTGCGGACCAACCCGACTTGAACACTTAAGAAAACCCTGCCCTTGACCCTGGGAGGGTCAGGGACGCTAGGCTACTGGGGAGGAAGGCGTGAGCGCTGAGACTGTTTGCAGGGCGCTCAGCACAGGGCTGGGAAAGAAGTAGGCAACTGAAGGGAGGAGGGAGCGCGGGCAAGAGGGCTTAACCCTGAATTCATCCGGCCTGAAAGGTCATCCGACCAGGTGCCCGCAGGGCGGGCTTCGTGGGTCTTACCCGCTTCCGGGCCCCGGTTCCGCGGTAGCGCTCATCTGGAGCGAGGGCAGGGGACTGTTTCATGGAGAACACGTCTCTCTTTTTCCTCTGTCCACTCTTGCCTTGGTCGCTTTTCTCTCCCCTGCGTGCCCCTGGGAGAGAACTCCACGTGCCTTGCTCCTCACTCAGGAAGAGACTGGCTGAACTTCAAGGGACCAGGCCCCTACATTTTGTCTGATCAACAGATCCCACCCGCGGACCACTCCCTCTTCATTCCTGGCTCTGGGTCCCACCCTTAAGAACCCTTAATGACAGGTTCTCCGCAACCCCACCTCTCTGCATTAAAAAAAAAGTTATTCTTCTGAGGCAAACTCCAAGCCAAGTCAAATGCTGCCTCCCCCTTCACCCCCCCCACCCCAAACTTACACCTCCCGATGGCAGCACGAAAAGGATGAGCCCTGAAAGTTTGGCTGTAGGAGAAAGAGTAATTGGGAGCAAAGGAGTTGTTTCTGGGCTCTGCAAAACCTCCTTATCATACCCTAGAGCCTTTCCTTTTAGCTAGAGCGTAGCCAAGTAAAAATCAAAATAACCGCACACACTAGCAATTAGAGGCCACGTTTAACGTTTCTAGGGGGAGGATTATTTGCATTAAGCAAATGGAAACTTGCGTTCTGTTATCTGTTTAGTGAAGAAACTGCTTTCGCAAGACTGCCTGCGACTTCGCTGAGGCTACAGGGACGAGGGAGGACCCCAGCCTGCTCCCAGAAACCTGGTTCCTGGGGAGAGCACCCACAGGCTGAACCTCAGGGACCAACCACTCTGTGTGGTTCGGTGTTCACCAGCGGCCGCTCCTCAGGCAGCGAAGGAGGGTAGCGCAGGTACTTACAGCAGGTAAAGTCTAGTTTTTCACTTGAAGCCCCAGACAGTGGTCAAGTGTTTGGCAGAAAAAGCAAAAAAAAAAAAAAAAAAAAAAAAAAAAAAAAAAAAAAAAAAAAAAAAAAAAAAAAAAAGCAAAAACAAAGAACTAGTGTTTTTCTTAGTAATGGTTTTTTTTGCATTCAACTTTAGTCAAGATCTAATAGAAATTTCAAAAATTACTCAGGAGGTTATTGAATAAATCTACATCCATTATCCTGCAGGAGGTCACCATAGTCAACAAAATATGTACCAGACACCTGTTCCTCAAATAATATAGTGGGGGTAGGGAGGGAATGTGCAAAATTGTTTCTGAAATGATGAGAAAGCAGAAGATGCACAGTAGTTGAAACCGATTCTGCCCATGTTCTAAACATCAGATTTAAAATCCAAAATCTGGCAGGTCTATCATAATCCACAAAAATTAAGCTTAGCGCAGGCTCTGTATTAAACACTACACATACATTCTCTTAGTTCTACCACCACTTTATGAGGTAGAGCCACTATTGTTTTAGATATGAAAAAGGTTTGGAGAGTCGAAGTAACCAGCCTAAGCGCACACAGCCAGCAGGCGCTGAGCTGGGATTCTCCAGAGGCAGTGTCATTTCAGGGTGCGTTCTCAGTAAGGTAGCACCAAGTCACAAGTCATCGCCACAGGGGCACCAGCCTGAAATTATCGGGAGACGAGGCGATGTACCTGCGATGTGTCTGCCAGCGCTGCCTTGACCAGATCATTGGTCTCTCTGGGCCACGATTAGCTGTTTATAAAATGAGGGTTGGATTCAATCCTCAAGGTTTCTACAGGCATTCTGAAGCCAAGTATTTCTGTTTCACCTCGGTTCTCTTCCACACTCTGCCCTCTGGTGGAGGTGCCACAGGAACTGTGAAATTAAAGTAGCTAAAAAGTGGGTTTCAGAGGTGATGCATTTCCTCTCTGTCCCACTACTACGCTGTGTTCTTCTGAGGACTAAAGCTGAATGAATGCATTGACGGTGTAAAAACATTCCGTAAATAACTGCCTTTAGCAAGAAAACCCAACCAGTTCTAGCTCCCAATGGCACCAGAGTTAACACTTGAGATATTATTCTTTTCATGAGGATAAACAACTATTTGTATATTCTTTGTAACATTTATAATGCAAGGAATCATGAAAATGTTAGAAGCCTCACAGTAATCTCCAATGACCTATTTGAATTATTCCTTAAAATTTCTGCTGCATTTGCCTTTCCACTTAAAGTGAAGACCATCACCTAGTTTTTGTGAAATACTTGAATTTTACAAAAAGAAACATTTTTTTGCCTCTGAAATTATCATCTAGCATTTCAAGTATAAACCCAACTAATAAAATGATTTAAAAGAATAAAAAAAGATTTATGGAAAAATTGAAAGGTAGTGAATACACCTTGGGAAAGGGTGATTCTACAGATCAAACTTTGGTTACATGTATTACAGACCAATTCAGTGCTTAGTATTACAGAGGTAATTTGAGAACAAGAAAGAGAGGGTTTAGGGAGGCAGCCAGAATCCGAGGATGATAACACACAGGCAGTGGCTAAAAGAGATGGCTTATCTATTCAGCTATTTGTTCAGATAATACTGAGGATTTGCTAGCTGCCAGATGAATAAAATAGAGTTCCTCCCCTCTCAGAGCATACAGTCTACCGGAAATACATACATTAAACAAACACAGAAATGCATAAACTATGGAAAACACTTGCAAATAATGTAAGACTGGCTTTAAAGAGTTAGAATGTGATTTTTTTTTAGCTGAAAATGCAAAGCCTTTAAAATAAAAAAAAAGAACAAAGCACCCTGGCTGGTGTGGCTCGGTGGATTCAGTGTCAGTCTGTGAACTGAAAGGTTACTGGTTTGAGGTTACTGGTTTGATCCCCAGTCAAGGGCCTGTACCTGGGCTGCTGGCCAGGTCCCTGGCTGGGAGCCTCAGAGAGGCAACCAATGGATGTTTCTCTTGCACACTGATGTTTCTCTCCCTCTCTTTCTTCCTCCCTTCCCCTCTCTCTAAAAACAATAAATAAAATCTTAAAAAAAAAAAAAAAAGAACAAAGCAAGAAACAATTGGACATTTACCTGCTGCAGGGAGGAGTATAATTAAAAGGTGAAAATAATGTAGTATCTGAATATATTCCAGCACACTAGAACATGATCGAAGTAGCCCATGTAGACATTCTGTTTGCTATATATAATATTTCTGGGACATCAATCCCCTACTCTAACATACAGGAGTGGTCATGGGGAAGAAGGCAGTAAGAACCGGCCCATACACAGTTCCAAAGGAGTTGTATTTTTAGCACCCTCACACCCCTGGTGCTCGTTTAACGTTTCCCGCAGCACCGGGGCGCATACTGCATTTTGACTGCCCAAATACACCGCCCCACCTCTTTGGCCAGCATCCTGCCTGGTCTTCCTGGGACCAGTCCCCCCCTCAGTGACAATGACCGTGTGAGCAACAATGAGGTGCCTCCATGCCTATTTTTCTTTTCTGATTATGAATAAATTTGCAAGAGATGTCTTAAAGTTATGAGATTAAGTCATATTAGGTTATTATAACTAAGAGTTTCTCAGCCTTATGTGCCAGGGAGTTCACAAACTGACACATATATTCTGTTTTCAATTGTTGAAACAAACCTAGTTTCCTTTGTTATAAAGTGAGAATAATAAGCCTACCTCATAGACTATCAAGGGGATTAATTAAATATGTAAAGTGCTTTAAAATAATTGCAGACACATAATAATAGCTACTACTTATTGGGCACTTACTGTTGTTTCTCCTCATTAGAGGAGACGGAAGCTTACAGAAGTAAGTGCCAAAGATCTCTCAACTAGAAAATGGCAGAACTGATGGGGAACTCTAGTTGGAAAATTTTAGTTTAAGGTATTAAGCCCAGTAGTTAATGCATGTAAAGAGCTATTGTTTCAGGAGCTGAAGGTACGGCCCACCCTGACTCCAGGAGATCACTAGGGATTGACCTTTGAGCTCCAGAAGAGACCACAAGCAATCAACGTAGCATGCGAGCCATTGTGTTCCAGGGAGAGTGGTCCACCGCCCAGGACATAGATAAAGAAAATCACCGGCAGATGAAAGGACATTAGGGAAATTACCACACTGCAGCCTTTATCTGACTAACTTCTTTCCTGAATTCCAAATCCCTTACCTACACTTTTCCCTCCTTATAAAAGAGGCTGGCTTGAAAGGAAATGTAAGCCAGTCTGTTAGGAGAAGTACCCACCATCTTCTCAGATCGACAGCCATCTGCATAAAGTGCTGTAAAGATCCAATCCCCATCCAATCCCCGTACCTGCTTCTGGGTTTTGGTAGTGACAGGCAGCACCAACACCGACTTTTCTGGTTTCAGAACCACTGGAGCCCAAGCAATCTGCAACTAAACTGACTTCTTAACCTCTACTTTCTGCAGCACAATTATTAGGACTAGTGAAAAATACCCAAGGAATGTATAGCTTACAATTACTCTGAATTCATTCATTCATCCATCCATCATATATTTATTGAGCACTGTTGTGGGTTGTATATGCCCTTCCCCTAAATTAATGTCCACCAGGAACTTAAGACTACAAACTTCCTTATTTGGAAATAGGGTCTTTGCAGATATAATGAACTAAGATGAGATTATACTGGAATGGAACGAGCCCTAAGTACAAAGAGGGTCTCTACAAGAGACAGGACACACAGAGACTGAAAATGGAGGTGAGATTGGAGTGATGTGTCTGTAAGCCAAGAGACTCTTTAAGGATTAATGCCCCAAACCAGAAGCTAGAAGAAAGGCAGGGAACGGCTTCTCCCTGAGTCTCCAGACAGAACCAACCCTGCTGACATTTTGATTTTCGACTTCTGGACTTTGAACTGTGAGGGAATACACTGCTGCTGTTTCAAACTACACTGTGGCATTTTGTTATGGCAGCCTGAGGAAACAATCCCCAGCATCTACTACGTGGCCAGGCTGGTTCCCCCCTAGAGTTAAAGAAAACCGCACCCTGCCCTCCTGGAGCTTAGTTCCAGTGAAAAGATTCACACACAATACACAATACACAATATAAGGACAGGTACAGTCTAGTGCTGTGAGGAGAAAGTGCTAGAGGAAGATAGACAATAGCCAGGTGACGGTGATAAGAGTAGTTAGGGAATATCTCTCTAGAGACATTTTAACTAAATGAATCGGAACTGTGGAATTTCGGGCTGTAGGTAGATAATTCTTCGTAGCACCATTTCAATACATGCCCCCACATTAATTGGAAAGAAAACTAAGCAAGATTCTGAAATACATGAAAATGGTTTCCCAGATGGACATCTGGTCTCTGTCCCTTAAAACACTTTCCAGAGCAGCGGGGTTCCTAGCTCCCGCCACCCCTCTCAGTCACATCTCTTCCAGGAAGTAGTAATCAGTACTCCGCTTCTTCCTCCCTCTATGGAGCTCATCAACCTCACAGGCAGACCCTGAGGCCCAAGGCTTAGGGAGGCTGAATCCCTGCCCCTCAAGGAAAAGGGCAACTTCCACAGACCAGACAAGACACACGGGCGACCTCACATCAACTCCAGCCTCAGACCTTAGACATCTGTCTCAGGATGGGCAAACACAACAACTGCTGGAGTCCCCTGAAATTAACATAACGAGCCAAAAAATCCTCACAGGTCATCTTTAAACACTACCACACATACTTACCTGTGTTTAAAATTTTTAGCATTCATAGCCATAAAATTCAAGCATCAGACTTCTTTGTGAAAAGCAAGTTTTTAATGCTTTTGTTCAATAAAGTTCTTTTGGCAATTTCAGCAAAGATCATACCAGTTCATTTGGGATGATCTGAATTTAATTTGGACTTGAATACTGAAATTAACTGAAATGCAAACACTAGGTGTTTGCCAATCCGTGAAAGTGTTTAAGGCAAAAAACTCTAAAGGTATCAATATAAACATTCCACAAAGTTCAAACAGTAAATTAATAAACTTTTACAATGACACAATAGGAAATGATGGCCATCACAGTCACAATTTTACCTTTTTTTTTAGTGGCTATCTGAAAACGTTTTCCATGCCTTCTCCAATTGGCTGAGACAGATGCAGAAAGGACAGGTGTTGCTTTATTTTGCTTAGAAAATTAGTCTAAGTATTGACACCAAATTTAACTTCATTTTGGCCTTAAAAAAATTCCTGCTTCATTCATTCCCCTTCTGCTCATTGTCCAGTGGTTTCTGCAGCATCCTCATGCCACTCGCTCTGGGCAATGGGGCCCCATGGGAACTGGAGGTGTGGACCTTTGGAATCTGAGTACTGCCAGCACCTCCAGCCTGGACTGCTTCCCAGTCATCTCCCTGCCTGCTTTGATGCTTGCTCCCTTAGTCTTTTCTCCACACAGCAGCCAGCCATATTAAAAAAATAATAATAACTGTTCCCCATTTAAATGCTGCCCACTGCGACTAGAATAAAATCCCAATTCCTTACCATGGTCTATTAAGCACATATGAACTGGCCCTAGACCCTCTCTCCCTCTCATTCTCTTAAGCTCCAGCCACATTAGCCCTTCTGGTGCCCAGCAACTTAGGGACTTTGTACTTGCAGCTTTCTCTCCCTCACAGACTTTCCCCTCGGATCTTTGAGTGAAGGTCAGTCAGGTCACAGTTGAAGTGAACCAATCGCTGAGGGACTTTCCCAATCCAAAGTAGCTAGTGCTCTTTCACCCCACGCTCTCCACTTTCTGTACTATCTCTTATTTTTTAATACCACTTATTACACGTGGCATCACATTCATGTTTTATCTCCTCCACTCCTGTAGCAGCTCCCTGAAGGATCGCTGTTATATCTAGAAAGTACCTGTCACAGAGGAAACACATGTATTCGTTGAATAAATACTTGTGTGACTTTGGGCAAATTAATAGCCAATAACAGCCAAGCAAATACAAAAACAGCAAAGAGTTTAAGTTGTCATTCATTCAATTTCCTTCTGCTCACTAAATTCTTCCCCACAAATTAGAAAGAAAACCTAGCAAGATCAGAAGACCAACAGACAGGCATGAGCTAGGCTTCAGGCTTGTTTAACAGGCCAAGATTCTGACATGAAAATAGCTTTCCAAGTAGACACACCAAGTTGCTCATATTCTTTAAGCCTCGTTTTAGAGCAGAGTAAGGTGATGTTGCGAGTAGCAGCTCTAGTTTAGAGCTTCTGAACACCAACCCAGTAGCTCTATCACTGGGAAAATTTAAAAAAACAAAAAACAAAAAAACTAAAACTAACAGCAAAACACAAAGCCCATAAAGAAAGGAATGAGTGTCTTTTTAGACACCATCTAATACCTGATTCATCAACAAGGCATTAAAAAAAAACAAACCCTGAGTTAAATTTAACGAAATTTAAAAAGCTTTCATTGCACTTTTGTTTAAAACGTATTTCTACCACTTTTTACTATCTAGCAATTGCTACGTTTTGCATCAAATTTTGGAGTTTTATATGTTGATACTAATTCCTAGCCTAAATCTACAGGCTCTTGAATATTTTAGATAATAGTAAATATGCTAGATTACAAATTTGGTATGAAAAACTTTAATGAAAGCATTAATCATACAAAAATTAAATAACAAAACCATTTAAAATGACTTACAATTCAAACAGATTTGGCTTACTGATATTTCTCTATCAGCTCAATTTCATAAGAACTAATTATTTCCAGATAAAATCTAGTTACAGTAAGAAAAAATGAGAATAAAGTACATAAAGCTCATAAGCCCTGTGCTCAGCACATAGTGCTCATAAATATTAGTTTTTCTTTTATTATTACTTTGAAAAGACACAGACAAGTTTTACAAAACATGCCAACTTCAGTTGAAAGCTTCCTACACTAGAAATAGACACACGTGAGGAATCTAGCCTGGCATATTTTGAAAACAATTATATTTTCCTCTGAGGAACATACTACATAAAAATTTATTTCAATAACCGATAAAAATTCATCACTAATAAACCAATTTCTGGAATCTAATTGTGTAACTTCATGGTACAATTTAAGAGGTCTTTTAGAGAATCATTGTTTTAAAGTACAAATTACATGATGAAGAAAAGTACCTTTTAATAAGTAACTAAAACATTATGAAACATTTCTCTTTCTGCACATATGGCTCAGTTTCATCTTAATTTTGGAAAAAAATATCTTGGTTTCAAATAGTAAATGAAACAACTATGTTAATACAAGGAAGCACAATGAACAACATGTTACCCTGCTACTAACTACGCCTCATGAAGCAGTTTACAAGTTCAGTCATGCGTTTAGTATCACACAATGTTATACTGCCACTTCTCGTACATTAATTAAGATAAAGCTTAACATTCTATCCTCCTAACAACAAATGGAAGAGAACAGAGACATGAATGCGAATGTTTTTCATGTTGTACAATATATACTTCCTAGTATTCCAAATTTAATAACTTATCTAAATCCAATCTGAGGTATATTAACAGATAAAAAATTTTCATTCAGCCCTGGGCTATGTACCATGCGAACACACACACCACAACTGCACACACTGGGAGGAGATGATATTTATACTTTTGCCACAGTGTCAGCTCAACTGCCACTTCATCTCTCTTCCTGTTCTTCTTCCGACGACCCTTCAGTCTGTTTTCAAAAGCCTCCAATTCAGCCTAAAACAAAATAGTATTATTTTTATTAAAACCAATACATAAATGAATTTAAAACTTTCCACTTAGATGAAAATACATCATTTTGGAAAATTTTTTAATAGTAATGATATATACTAAATATATTGATTTTATTTTTTCTAAATCTCTCTACTACTAACTATATTCAACAATTTCAGAGTTTGGAAAAGCAGAAAGGGAAGTGGAAGTGGGGAGTAACAGAAGAGTATTTCAGACGGTAGGCCTGACTTTGACACTAAATATAGAAATGATTAAATCAGGGTGCCCTAAAATACAGGCATCAGTTTTATACTTCAACACCAATAATCTACTGAGACTCTATAATACACAACTAACAATGACACAAAGAAACACAAACCTAGGTATTTCGTTCAGTTACCTGTTGTTTTCGTTTTTCCTCTTCAAGAGCAGCTTTGGCTTCTGCTTCTTTTATCTGTTTACAGACATTTAAAAGTAAACCAGCATTGTAATTGACAAATTTTATGTAGAATTTTAACATCTTCTCACTGATGCTCCACTAACTATAACTACTTTTGGAAGCTTCATATTGGAAGTTAGTGTTACCACAGTTCCGTCTAACAGAGTGAGGCTGAGGAGAGGTAAAACGTTATACCTCACACAAACACTTCAATTTTAACAACTATAACAGATATTAGACCACAGGTCCAAGAATTACAATAGTATAAACTGAAATGCTTTTAAAACTGTATTTTTTTCTCTTGAGTAACCACACTAAGAAGCTATGATCAAAATTATTAAATACCATTCTCCTTCTAGAGTTGAAATTGACCATTTACTTCAAATGTCTTCAAGGGAAAATAGTTTCAATTTCAAACAAAATCAAGAATTTATTCATTGATGGGATTAAGTAAGGGAAACAGTAATATAGGAGGTAACCCAGACAGCAAAGAATCCTAAAACCTTATTTTTATATTATTTTAGCCTGATTTTCAGGAAGCTTACACTAACATTAAGATGAACGACCATGTCCCAGAGCACATGCACTAACCAGTCCAGAAGATGGAAAATCTGGAACATACTAGACAATAAAAAGCACCCCTGAGGATTCAAAGTAGGCCCATAAAACTAGGCTTTAATTACAAAATCAAAAAAGATAAGATTTCAAGTCATTCGTAATAAGAGCATTAAAAATGTACAAAATAAGCAGGGAAAGGCCGCTGGCACAACAAAGACAGTATTTAACGTGACGTCACCTCAGATGCTTTCCGCTTCATCTCCTTGCACATTGTATCGCATTCTATTGAAATCTGATTTTCACGTACTCTGTTGCACTGCAATTCCTACAAACACAATTTTTCACATTTCAGATTTAAGGTTTTTCCCTCAAAGTCCTAACTGTAGGTAATAAGAAAGCAAACATTCCCTAACAGCTTAAGGTTATGCAAAATATTTAACAGTCATGTCCATTAATATTTAATAACAATATGGATGCAAGCATCAAATTTCTTGGTCCAAACAGTGATTATTACCTTATTTTTTCTTAGTTACAAAAAAAACAAGTACTACCAAATTAAAATCATCCATTTACTGAGTGCAACTATTGAGAAAACTGTAGTTTTTTTATTTCTTGTTAATCTTCTAAAACTTCCAGGGAATAAAATGTTGAGAGCAGTGCCATCAACCGCTTTCTGACACATTGGGAACACCCTAAATCTGCACTATCCGATGAGGAGCACTAACTAAAAATGGCTACTGAGCACTCAAAGTGTGGCTAGTGAAATACAGGAAATAATGGTTAATACTATTTAATGTTAATTCATTAAAATTCAAACTTAAACAGACATATGTGGCTAGTGGCTACCAACTCAGTAGCCTTTTCTAAAGGGCTACAAATTTCTCTCTCAACCCGTAAACCTTTCTTAAGTTTAAACAAAAATCATCCTACAGTTTGTGTCTGCACTTCACTATCTCCTTAAAGAAATAAAAAACGTACTCTTTTAATGACTTGATAGCAATACTATGATCAATTTGTGTACTGTGCTATAACAAATCAAGTGGTCCTTATTTTAAATACTCTCAGACTTTGATTTTCTAGATCTTTTATACAACTCTTACTCATTCCCTATTCCTTGCAGCCAGACGTGCTTTTGCTCTAAGGGTACCTATTTGTATCGATTTCTCCTCTCTCATCACCACTCTCAGACTCTTGTTTTGTAGTTCACATCCACCAGAGTTAAGACCACCAATTCCTATAAACAAAGTGCATATGCTTCTGTGAAAGCACCTTACAATGGAATTTTATCACTTAGAGGGGTTTTCCCCCTTTACATCTTCATTTTTGGCAGTTGTTGAAAATAAACTCAGTCTTGTCCTCTGAGGATAGTCCAAAAAAAGAAAGAATATCATGAGCAAATATTAAAGACAAAAATGTGTGTTTGTGGGCATTAAATATATAAGCCTGAAAGAAGGGCATCTTTTTTCATTCGAAAGGTACTTACAGAGTGCCCATTACATGCCAAGTGCTGTGTTAGGGACAGGGGACATAATAATGAAAAGAGTATAATAATAAGTACTACACTAATAATAATAATAGCAGCTACTATTAGCAGCTACTGTTATATTATTAAACATTAAACATACTATGTTACTAAACATAGCAGTCATTGTGCTAAATGCTATTTAAGCATCACCTCTTTTATTACTTTCATAAATCTATGTATTAACTTTATTTCACAGATAAGGAAACAAGGTTACAGACGTGCCTAGAACTACAAAGCTCTTGAGAAAATGTTAGACCCTAGTACAAAGAAAGCAAAGAGGAAGAAGCACCCGCCACTAATTCTTTCCTTGGGAGTCAAGGAAGGAAGACCTTCCCAAACAAGTGCTTACACCGAATATTAGCAGGTTCTTGTGAGCAAAGTGGTAAAGTAATTTTCTGGCCAACCCAATACATTGTATTTTACACAGAGGCAAGATAAACACATCCACAGACAAAAGGGGAGTATAGTGCAAATGTTAAGGCACTTATGTTAGACATTCAGAGACAACTGCTAGAGGATGAGACTGGACAAGCAATAAAAGGTAATATCATAGATTCTGTTGTATGTTGAGTCTGTACATATGTACATATTTCTTACAAAATGCTTATTTTTTCCCCATAGTGGATGAAGAACCACTGACGAACTTAGATTGGGGAAGTATTATGACTAAAGGCCAGAAAATGTGTTATGAAGCTGCTGTCCAAGAACAAGCTGTTGCCAAAGTTCTAATGGGCGGCAAACTGCACTTTGGACAATTAACATGAGATCTAAGAGAAAACTTGAGAGACAGCCCATAGTACAAGTGGCTTGACTAAGTACTGATTTTCAAGTGAAGCTGGTCCAATATAAACATCTAAAACTTAGGAATTCAAGTCCAAATGAGGTCAAGCCTATAAATTTAAATTCAGAAGTTATTTATCCCAGAAAATAATAATAGCAGCTGTGAAAATAAGGAAAAGACCCTCATTATAAGTAAAAGATTCTCAATAAATATTTGTTGAATGGATAAATAAAAGAGTAAATTTAAAGACAAGAAAAAGGAGCCTAGCTTTAGGAAATGACCACAGAAACAAGAAGAGAAGGAGGAGTTATAACTATACCTGAGAGAGGAAAAAGCCAGAGGTCAACAGGAAAGTCAAGGAAAAGGAGGACTGGAAAAGACCATTCGGCCACTGGCCCACTGGCATCTGAAAAGTCAAATCTTCCATCCTCAGTTTTGCCTAATGGTATGTAATTTGTTGCCACTGAGCTTTCCAATTGTTAGTTTTTGCCCTCTTACTCCTGTTACCATTATTTTATATTAAAATGAGTTCTCTCCAAGTTTGAATGTTATAATTTTATAGGGATGTGCATGTGAGGTCTTTCAAAGACAACATTTTTAAAACATAATATTGATGGCAAAATAAAAGTTTCATAAAAGCAACAAAGGTTAATTCCAGACCATTTGTTTATTGTTATTATTATTAAATGTTTAATATAGGTTGATTAATTTTAGAGAGAGAGGAGGGGGGATGGAGAGCGTGAGAGGGAGGTGGGGAGAGAGAGACACACACACACATTGATGTGAGAGAGTCACATCAACTGGAAGACTCACATATGCATCCCAACCAGGGATTGAACCCGCAATCTAGGTATGTGCCCTGACTGGGAATTGAACCCTCAAACTTTCGGTGTAAAAAATAATGCTCCAACTAACTGAGCCACACTGGCCAGGGCCAGACTATTTCTTAAACCATGAAACTCACTTTATTACCCACATGTGTTCCTGTGCAAATACAAGTGTAGTGCCCTTTTTTTCTATCCCCAAAATAGCGGGGGGTGGGAGGCATTGAACTTGGTTCCAACATACAAACAAAATCATCTTTCACTATTAAACTGAAGAAAATGAAATGCCAAACAAAGATGATTTTTTAAAATAAGCATTTACAAGCACCTGGGTCAGGTGGAGGAGGTAGGCTGCAGCCAGCTGTGACTGTGACACTTTTGGCTTTATGGACAGGTGGTGTGTACAGAAAGCTGGACAGTGACTCTGTTGCAGTAGGAGTGCCCGGAGAAACTTTTTAAAAGGGGAGCTGAGGAGTGCTGGGTGGGCCCCATGCGCAGGTGCCCTGCCAGCAAGGGGAAAGGACTGAGGGAGCGGTTTGCTCCCACCGAGTGCGGCTGGGCCGAGAGAACAGAAAGGTGCACAGCAAGGGGATTTCTTTGCCCCAGGCTGGTCCAGCTGGCAGGCAGAGGCTGCACAGAGTGGAGAGTTTGAAACTGTGCCTGCTGCTGCTGCTGCTGCTGCTGCTGCTGCTGCTGCTGCTGCTGCTGCTGCTGCTGCGAGGGCAGCAGGCTAGGAACTGGACAGGTAGGAGTTGAGCACATGAGATTATTTACAGCTAGACAAAGCCCCCTTCCCCAGCAGAGATGAACCTCCAGGAAGGGAAGGGCACACCCAGCCCCCACTTCCTTCAGAACCAGCAGGACAAGCTCAAAAACCTCCTGCAGGGTACATATCTGCAAGAGAAAGACAGAAAGAGAAACACCTGGAAGGCCCATTTCAGACAACTCTCAGGGAGACAAAATACACTGTTTCCTGAGGCCCTGTTCCACTGAGGCCAGCAAAGCAGGGAGATCAGAAATCTGTGTGCAGCAAGGGGGAGTCAGGGCCCTGCCCAGCCTCGGCCCATACCCAGAGCTGCCATCAGCACCAAGCAGGAAAGAGCTGACCCTCTTACACAGATTGGCCCCTCACCTGGAACAGACAGCTAATTCATTAGAAACTATACACTATTGGAAATAAGCTGGGGCAGACCAAGATGGATGGTGCAGGGGCAGGGGAACACACCCACAATTTTCCCAGAAAACTGAACAGTGCCATCCAGGGGAGACTCAGGGATCCCACTCTCCCAATCACAAAAGAAGCCCCCTCCAGGTGCAGGTGAAGGGGATATACGCAGTGCTGTCAGAAGTTGGACAGCCTGCCCCAGGACCTTGAACTGATAAAATGCCAGAGGCAAATTCAGAAAGAGAAGACAGAAGGCAAACACCAAAGTCTGCTGAGACAAATTCTACCTTATTCTCCTTCAGAATTTGCATTATTTTTCCCTTTCCTTTGCATAGCCTTTTAATATTTATTCTTTTGCTTCAACTGTATTCTAATTCACTATTTTTGTTCCTTTTTATTTATTTAAAATTTTATATTATTTTATTTTTATTTCAAATCTCACACTGTCCCCTTCCTTTGTCTTACTTCACTTTGCATCCTTCCCACCCTTTCTTATTTCATAGTAAATTTTATTTTCCTGCATACTACGCCTTGTTCCTATTCCTTACTCTTACTATTTCTCCACCCTGTATCCTCTCAAAATCATTCTTCCTTCCTTTAGTCAGCAAACATTCTTTTCCCCTACTTATAATTTTCTTATTTCCTATTCCCCTTTACAAACTGTGGCTTATTTGCCATGGATAATATAGTTATTGCTGTTCTTCTTCAACTTTTTCTTTCTCTTTGTTCACTATTTTTTAATTTCAAATCTATAGGGTACTCTCCCCTATCTTAACCCATTTTGCCTTCCTCCTGCCCTTGCTTATTTGAGTTTGGAATTTTATTTTTTCCCTTAGTCTCTATCTATTCCTTACTCTTATTATCTCTCCTCCCCCCATCCTCTCAAAATCATTTGTCTTTACTGTAGACATCACATATTCTTTTTTCTTCTGTATAATATTCTTATTCTCTTTCCACCTTTATTAGTCTTTGTACAGCTATCATTGTTATTGAACTTGCTGCAGTTTTTCTGCAATTTTCTTCTCTTTTGTTCACTACTTTTTAATTTTATTTCAAACCTCATATTATACTCTTCCATTTTCTTAACTCCATTTTGTCATCGCATTTCTCTGTTTTACTTATATTTTAAATTTTATTTTCTCCCTTTGCCTTGTTTCTAGTCCCTACTCTTATAATATCTCCTCCCTTTTCCCACTCAAAATCATTTTTCTGGCAATCCAGACTCAGAAATACATTAAAAAGATCATACACCATAACCAAGTGGGATTCATCACAGGGATGCAAGAGTGGTATAATATTCGCAAATCAATAAATGTAATGCACCACATAAAAAAATGAAGGACAAAAATCACATGATCATGTCAATAGATACTGCAAAAGCAGCTGATGACATATAGCACCCATTTGTGATTAAAAACACTGAGCAAAGTGGGAACAGAAGGAGCATGTCTCAACATAATAAAAGCCATATATGAGAAACCTACAGCCAATATTATACTCAATGGGTAAAAACTAAGAGCTTTCCCCTTAAGATTAGGAACAAGACAAGGGTGTCCACTTTCAACATGCTTATTCAACGTAGTACTGGCAGTTATAGTCATAGTGATTAGATAGGAAAAAAAATAAAAAGCATCCATTCTGGAAAGAAGGAAGTAAAACTGTCATTATTTGCAGATGACCTTATAGTGCACATAAAAAACCTTACAGGCTCCACCAAAAATACTACTTGACCTAATAAGTGAATTTGGCAAAATAGCAGGACACGAAGTCAATATCAGAATCAATGGCATTTTTGTACACCAATGATGAACCATCAGAAAGAGAAATTAGGGGGGAAATCCCATTTACTATAGCAACAAGACAAATAAAGTACCTCGGAATAAATTTAACCAAGGAGATAAAGACCTGTATGTGGAAAACTAAAGAACATTGAAGAAAGAAACTGAGAAAGATACAAAAAAACAAAGTATATACCATGGTCATGGATTGGAAGAATTAACATCATTAAAATGTCCATACTACCCAAAGCAATCTACAGATTCAACACAATTCCTATTAAAATACCAATGGCGTATTTCACTGATCTAGAAGATATATTTCAAATACTTGCATGGAACCAAAAAAGACTGTGAATAGCCTCAGCAATCTTGAGAAAGAAGAACAAAGTAGGAGGGATCACAATACCCAATATCAAACTATACTACAAGGCCTCTGTAATCTAAATAGTCTGGTACTGGCCCAAGAACAGACACATAGATCAATGGAACAGAACAGAGAACCCAGAAATAAACCCAAGTCTCTTTGGTAAATTAATATTTGACAAAGGGGGCATAAGTACACAATGGAGTAAAGATAGCCTCTTCAATAAACGGGGTTGGGAAGAACTGGACTGGTACATGCAAAAAAAAAAAAAAAAAAAAAAAAAAAAAAAAAAAAAAAAAAAAAAAAAAAAAAAAAAAAAAAAAAAAAAAAAAAAAAAAAAAACATGAAACTAGACCACCAACTTACAGCATACACCAGAATAAACTCAAAATGGACAAAAGACTTAAATATAAGTCATGACACCATGAAAGTCCTAAAGGAAAACATAGGCAGGAAAACTTCAGCTATCCCACGTAGCAATATTTTTGCCAAAATATCTCCTAGGGCAAGGAAAATAAAGGAAAAAATAAACAAGTGGGACTACATCAAAAGAAAAAGCTTCTGCACATTCAAAGAAACCATCATCAAATAGAAAAGGGAACCAACCGTGTGAGAGAATATATTTGCAATGATACATCGGACAAGGGTTTGATCTCCAAAATATATAAAGAACTCATATGACTTAACACCAGGAAGACAAAGAATCCAATAAAAAAATGGGCAAAGGACCTGAGTAGACACTTCTCTAAGGAAGACATGAAAAGATGCTCAACATCACTAGCCATAAGAGAGATGCAAATTAAAACCACGACAAGATATCACCTCATACCAGTCAGAATGGCTATCATCAATATATCAAAAACAAGTGCTGGCAAGGATGTAGAGAAAAGGAAACCCTAGAGCGTTGCTGGTGGGAATGACTGGTGCAGCCACTGTGGAAAACAGTACAGAATTTCCTCAAAAAACTAAAAACAGAACTACCTTTTGACCCAGTTGCTGGGAATATACCCTAAAAATCCCAAAACACCAATTCAAAACAACTTATGCAACCCTATGTTCATAGCAGCACTATTTACAATAACCAAGTACTGGAAACAGCCTAAGTTCCCATCAGTAAATAAGTTGATCAAAAAACTATAGTTCATTTTCACAATGGAATACTACCAGAGCAGAAGGAAAGAAGGAACTCCTACCTTTTGCAACAACATGGATGGAACTGAAGAATATTATGCTAAATGAAGTAAGCCAGTTGGTAAAAGATAAACACCATATGATCTCACTTATAAAAAGAATCTACTGAACAAAATAAGAAACAAAATAGAACCACAGGCATGGAAAACATGGAACAGACTGAAAGTGACCAGAGAGGAGAAGGGAAGAGAATAATGGTGGAAAGAAGGGGAAGGGACTAGACAAAGAACATGTATGAATGACCCACGCACATGGACAACAGTGTGGGAATCGACTGTGGGAGTGGGGGATGGGATGGGCAAAGGAGGGCAAAGGGAGAAAAACTGGGACAACTGTAATAGAATAACAATAAAAAATGATTAAATAACTTTTTTAAAAAGGAAAAAATAAGAAAATCTAACCTTTCAAAAATATTAAAGGCCAATAAAAATAATTCTCCTTACAGCCTGGTTAAAAAATAAAGACAAGCATTTACAGAAATAGATAGGGTAAGTTTCTAAGAAATAGGACCTGCCCTGGCTCCTGGCTGGAGTGGCTCAGTGGATTGAGCACTGGCCTGTGAACCAAAAGGTTCCTGGTTTGATTCCCAGTCAGAGTACAAGCCTGGGTTGCAGGCCAAGCCCTAGCTGTAGGAGTGCAAGAGACAACTGATCAATATTTCTCTCCCTCTCTTTTTCCCTCCCTTCCCCTCTCTCTAAAAAATTAATAAAAGCTTAAAAAAAAAGAACTTAAAGTTAAAAGGTTAAAAAATAAAGGCAAAGAACTACTAAACACAGACAACAAGAAGTGTGTACAGAAAAGTATATTCAATAACTTAAAATATTTACCTTTTTTATTCTTTTACAAGGACATCTAAGTTTTACCTTCTGGTTGCAATTAAAAGGACATTCACCAGGATGGCACATCTCTTTGCATCTATGACCACAAGGAAGCTAAAACAAAACCAAAGTAAAGCAGTTACATATTTATATTTTACTCATACTCTACCTCCCCTTCTCCCAACAATGATTTTAAGAGAGAATCCATTACAATAGGATCAATCAATCCTAGATAATCAGCTAATTTTTCAACTTTTTCTTTAATTAGCCCTAACTATAATCATATCACATGACCCTGTTAGCTATGCCAGTATGTGTTATTTCAAAAGCCAGGTTACAGTCTGAAAGAGCTGAAAAACAGTCACAAAGAACACTGATTAGAAAGCATAATATATACTGACTGTACCTTCATTGTAGATTTCACAGCGAAAGGTTTTTCTAAAACATCCAACCCTGATATCCATTTAAAGATGAGATGCCTACCCTTTCCACTCAAAGTGAGATGGTTTTCTTCTACCTGACACAGCCCCTAACATCATTCTGCTAGCAGTTTGGTAAGTTATATCAAATGGCTTATCGATAACCAACATTGTCTAGTTCAAAAATGTTCCATTTTAATGCCAATGATTTTAAAAAGCTCTCTCCAAAGATAATTAAAGAAGGCCTATAAAACAATACTGTTTGTGGATCAATACACTTGACATCATCACCACTGCTGGTACTTACCATATACTAGTATCTTTACATGTTATTAACTTATTTAATGCTCAGACAACCTTCTGCAGTGGGTGTTATTGTTCCTTCCATTTTACAGATGAACGATTTGAGTTACAGAGAGGTTAAATAATTTGCCCAAGTGAAAAGTAGAAAAGCTTGTGTGTTAATAATAAAACCAAATTAAGAAAACAATATTTAAAGTACAGATGTACAAGTATACGTGGGACACAGAGTTGGAGTTCTTAATGGTAGCTTTAGGTGTTCTTTTAGTTAAATTCAAACCTAATGCAACAATCCAGAAGATAGACTGCATATCAGAGAAGCAGTAGAGCTGAAAGGATATGCCTATGCTATTTCATTCATATTCCATAAACATTTACCAGGTGCCTAATATGTACAACCAGGGAACCAGGGACTAGACACAAAGGTAAATGTGACATAGTCCCCACCCACAAGAAATCTATAGTCTGGGAAGGGGAGAATGAAGTAAACAAGAATTTAACAGTCCATCAGAATTTATCAGAATTCCACATCTTAACCAAGTACAAGATACCTATTGCAGATTAAAGCAACAGAGTTCTTGGCTGACTGTAAGTAAAACCTGATTCTGTAGCCTTCTGGTTCTCAAAGTGTGGTCCCACACCAACAGTATGGCCATTATGTAAGAGTTTATTAGAAATGCAAATACTCCAGGCCCAGAAAATGAGAAACTCTGGGGTAGGACCCATCAATCCGTTTTAATAAGCCCCTAAAGTGATTCTGATGCAAGCCAGAGTTTGAGAACCACTGCTGTAGCCTTACCAATGTCAAGAGGCCATATACTAGAATGAGTTTTATTAGACACACTGAAATTCACTTGTCTACTCCTAGGTTTTTCTAAACTATGTCATAGCCATTTGTATTGTTCCTAGCTTAAGGCTATAGTTTTCAACAAAGCCCAAGGAGACTCTAGAACAGCAGACTCTAGAACAGCTCTAGAATGGCCTAGAATCCAAAACCATGAGCATGGAAACAAACTTTTAAATCAACAGTCCTCACTCATCTAGAACCAGCAAACGTATTACAGATCACCATAGCTAAGGCAATGCTGGATTGCAAATCAACAATTGCTGAATTAAATTATCATATTTCAAACTAATATCATACCAAGTTACTATGTCAGATTAAAAATAAATCATTCTCAACTAACTTATTACCTGGAATTTGAATTTGGATAGAAGAAAAATTTTTTACAGGAAAAACTCAGGATTTGAAGAATTCAGAAAATTAAATTTGCAATATCCTATGCCCCTAGTTTTACTTATATTAACAAAGACAGATTAAAATAATCATTTATTGTTTCAAATGTTCTCCTATTTTAAATCTTATATAAATTTTGAAAATTTCAAATTTTAGTTCTTACACAAAGATCCATAAAAGTGTCCAAAGTTTTAGTTAAAAGAAAAAACTGTTAGCAAAATGGCATGTCATGCATTGGTTTGTTTTATTTAGTCAGAGACTGACTACCACATTTAAGACTTTGTTGGCATCTCTTCCTGACCAAGAATTAAAAGAGGTACTATTAGTACATATATAAGTCAAAAGGATTCCTTTATAAATGTCCACCCAAATCAAATAATTGTCACTGCGCAACCTCCAACCTTAAAAAAAAGGAGCATCCTCACTTTTAGATTGGCCAAATACAGATGGATAACTTTGGTTTCTCAAATTACTGCCAGGATAAATCCACAGTGAAATTTACCCATTTTACTCCGAACAATATTTTCAAACCACTTTTCATCCTTTTAGTTTGAATACAATGCACATAAAACAAACATCTGAGTCTTTAAAAACAAAACTTTTATATAAATGCTTTATACTAATCAATTCAAAATAATAATGAACTTTAAAGTTCTCACACACACACAAACACACATATCAGTCTTTTTTAATAACCTACTATAAATTTACTCTTTAACTGTCTACAACCCACACAGTTCTTGATCTATTTGCATTTTAAGTCTAAACCACATTATGGGAAGTAAACATTAAGTGAATACCTTATTGCATAAAGTATATAAGCTATCTTTAAAACTACTTAAAAAATAATTTTCAAAGGTCATTCCTAGGCCTAATATCCCCAAATTTCATAAAGAGATATGCATCTACCCTAATCATATGCATTACATTTTTACAGACATCACATTTTTATTTCTGGACACCTATTTTCATTGGGTCCAGAATGATATCTAAACAAGAAAAGAAACAATGCCCCCCAAAAATACAACTTAAAAGTTTCTATTAAAGCTTACCTCTTTAGGACACTGATTTTTGCAACAACTGAGAAGGTTCTTTTCATTTACATCAGCTGTGGTTATTTTTCTAAAAATAGGAAAGATTTGGTAACATTCAAACTAAGACCATTTCATAGCATATTTTCCAAAAACAACTCACAATTCAAAGAATATCTATAAGATGAACTTATTTTTTCTTGAGAATTATTTTGTGTCTCTATAACAATTATCTTCCCAATTACCTTACTGTTCTGATAAACCTTCCAGCCCTTCATCAACTACGAACAAATCAAATATCAAAAGGACAATCACTACTAGAAAGGATGTATGAAACACACATGAAACATCATCTATACCTGGGCTCTCTTTAACAGTTCCTGTATTGTGTTTCCCTATAGGTCAATCATTATTCATAATTATAATTATTCCTTTTTTAATTTTACTTATTTGTTTTTCCTGGTTTCCATTTATTTATTTTTAGAGGGGAAGGGAGAGAGCAAGAGGAAGAGAAACATCAATGTACAAGAAATAATTTCCTATTCCCCATTACTTTCTTCTCCTTTTCTTTATTCCTTCTTTTCCTGCTTTTTCTATTTCCCTTAACAGGACATAATTGCCAAAATATACCATAAATTTAGCCTCACTAATGTCAAAACTATAATTTTAATATTTGTGTCAAATTAGCTATAAATGTACTCTAACACAGGCAATTATCTTGACAAAATTTCACTATCACAAAGTTTTTACGGTAGCTCTACTAACTGTGTACATTTTCATTCTTACAAGTATGGTGCCCACTTCTGAACTTAATGAGTTAAAGTCATTTTGTTCCTATTACTCTAGAATTAGGAAAAATTACCTAGTTTTCACAGTTTGTGTCTTTTATATTTAATTTCTATAGAAGAAATATACATGAAGCAGAAAAGAACTAAAAGGGAAAGATGGCTTATGAAATAATTTGCTGAATTAATGCAAATAAAATTATCAGAATACTGAGACTAAAGAATTCTGTATAAAAACATATTTTAAACATGTATTCAAGAAACTGAAAAAAGAACTCTGGAGAGCTGAGATAATGGAAGCCACCTCAATCCAAATGTATCCACACATCCCTCCAAAAAAACTTTCATCTCATCAATAACAAAATCACTCAAATCCCATGACCTTGGCATAATTAGAAAACAGAAATGTCTACAAACTTCAAATTATCTATAAGTAGAAAAGTAAATATCAATTCTTAGCAGAGCTACTTCTCCAGATTCCATAGGAATCTTTTCAAGAAGCCAGTGAAGTTCTGGAAAAACTAAACAGAAAAGTGGGAAAGCTAACCTTACACCAGAAAAAGAAAGTCAACCCTTGTTGAGAACTGCCCTGCCTGCTTTCAGAGGCTCTAACCTCCCATGGTAAAGCTAAGTAAAAAGACCTGGGGACCACAAGCCACTAAGGAGACAGAACTTATCCTCCTGGCAAGGGTGCAGCCTCTGCCCCCTTTACTTCACCCTGCTTGGCCCCTGGAGGATGGCTGGATGGTCAATGGCAGGTAAGATTCCTTAAGGGAACAATAACTTACGACAGGCACAATCACAAAGGGACCACCAGGGAAGGACGAAGGGGACAACAGAAAAGGGGTGATAGACCCTCACCCCTCGGCTTTGTTGTAACCTGAGTCCTCATTCTATCTGTAAGAAGTCTCCTAATCTCTTGGATGCCTCACTTCCCCCATCTGACTTAAACCTAAAACAATGCTGGAGGCACTCTGGCTCTGTTCTGGAACAGGCAGTTCCCAGGGCGATCAAGCCAAAGAAAGAATTCATAAAATCCTGTGAAACCTGCTTTACTGTGAATGCAAAACAGGTTTCAATTTAAATGATAAGGGTCCAAGCATAAAATGAGTTTGTTTCCCAAAGTTTTATGGCCCTTTGGCGTCACTCTATCTATCTGACCCTGACTCAGAATAAGCCCTCATTGTTCGTTGAATATTTTCCATTCCTTGATCATTACTGCCTGACTATGACTGATGAGCTTTACATATACACCCTGTATTCCTATGCAAACTAAACCCAATAAAAGCCCATTGAGAAAAAGGCTCAAGGCCCTTCTCCTCTGAGAGACTGGTCAGCCTTTCCTCCCCAAGCAGTTTATGTCCTGGTAGACTTATTTTCATCCGCAGCAGCCGGAGGAGCTCTGGGAGAAGAGCCCTCTCACAAACCCTAAGTGTAAAAACACTAAAAAAAGTCTTGGTAGTTCAAAGCACTAACTACAAGGAGGAGAATTTTAAAAGTGCACAAAAACCAAGGAACCAACCTTGGAAAGACATCATTCTGGGGAAAAGAAGGTAAAAAGGGAAAGACACCCTTCCTACTTGGGTGGCTCAGTTGGTTGGAGTATTGTCCCATACGCCAAAAGGTTGTGGGTTCAATCCCTGATCAGGGCACATGCCTGGGCTGCAGATTCAATCCGCCATCCGGGCGCAAACTGGAGGCAAGGGATTGATATTTCTCTCTCACATCAATGTTCCTCTCTCTCAAATCAATAAACATATTCTCTGGTAAGGATAAAAAAAAAAAAAAAGGGAAAAGCACCCACTGAAGACTACATGATGAAGAGAAAAAGAAGAGGAAGAAATTTAAAACCCAGAAAAATCAAAGAAAACAATCCCTTTTGTCAGTGTCATCCATTAATAAAGCAAAACTACCCCCTTAACTCTGCTTATAAAACTTCTAAAGCTAAAAATTGTAATATTTTATTTTTTAAATTGTAAAAACAATGTTGACTAGTTAAATTAATTTAACAAAGCATGAATCTAGAGAGTTTAAGTGACAAAAACAAATTTAAAATAATATTAACATGTATTTTCCAAAAAGTATTTATGCTAAAAAAAATCAGAAATAAAGTTATATTCTCAAATTTACCTTGAGTTAAATCTTACAAAAAGCCCATTTTATAGAGCTGGAAGAAATGGAACTGAATGAGTTTAATCGTGATTAACTGAAGTTAGATCATGATTACATAGAAAAAAATGGAAATTTTTTCTCCTCCACGTAATCCACAAGCAAAATTTGCATTTTTTAAAGTAAATAGGTCATATCCGATATGATAATGCCATGGCAGCAACATTTGTAACAAACAAAACTCTAGCTTTTATATCTATAATTTAAAAATTACATTTAAGTAATTACATGCAAATCAATTTTTGAGCCAATGAAATTCTAGTTTGCCACTGTTATTTGAACAATTGTTACAGGAGTGCTTCTCCTATGCCTTTTTAAAAGCAGTGGCGCAATTTTTTTCCTAACCAAATCTTATATAGAATTCCCCAAATAGGAAAACTCAGAATTGCCCTGGTTGAAAAAGGGTAAAGTATCTACAAGGGAAAGTAGTCCACATTTCTTTGAGGTCTCTAGGGAAAATCTCGGCCTCCCAAGTCTAAGGACCACCACTGAAAAATATTCCTTACAGCATACTACCTATAAAGGGTTCTGAATTAAAAAAAGATACCAAAATAATTTTAGTGAAACAAGAATATTTCTTCAATCTACTTACCTACATTCCACAAACAGGGTTGTGATCTTGCAGTGACATTTTATTCTAAGCATCTGAACACAAGAAGGACATTCTCCAGGGTGACATGGCAAAACACATGGGTGGGGACAGCCCACTGGCCGTGATTTAGAGCACCCTTCTTCACACTGGAGGCATTCTGGGCCAGCCTGACATATTGCAAGGAAACAAATCACCTAAGTACAAAAGTCTAACAGTTCTATACGGTAGTTATAAAATTTATATACTCCATTAAAAGAAAGTACTTCTGCAGCTCTTAGAAATATAGCTAATAAAATGTATTAACTGTATTGAAAATCACTCATTTTTAAAGTATTCAAAATGGAGATCAGCAAGATTATCAATATGATCACTATTTACAAAGATTTTTGTCTACAAACCTCATTAAATCTAACTGCCTCACCTTTAAAATGGACATGATTTCATTATATACCTCTCCAAAAATGTATTTTTTACGTCCTAAAGAATAGTCAGTGGCAGAAAAAAAAATATGGAGTAAAAGATTTTCAATTCATGTAGATCCAACAGGTATGATCATCATCAAACTAAAGAAATCCATACATTGTTAACACATAAATAAAAACTGTCAAAGCATTAAATGTCTGGGGATAATCATATTTTGCTGAAGAGAAACACATATAGAGAAAAAAAGGAGAATGACCACCAGTTTAATTTACTTTTAATGCACTTCGATAATGCAAAACTGAATTGCGTTTAGTACAAATAAATATATCTAAATTGTAAAACTGTAACCTAACAAGTCACCTCTCTGCTCTGGTAATTTAATAAGTGTATGTACCTAATAAGAAAGGTTAAAGATTTTTATTACAGAATATTGTTTATTTTCACATCATACATGAGATAAAATAAAAGAGCTATAGATGCGGATATTAAGTCTTAAAGGTTAAACATTTTTCATTATCAACTTTTAAAATTAGCTTTTCCAATTCATCCAACATTCTGGAAATCCCAGGAGGAAAGCAATCCTAATTTTAACTAATGGGATGATGAGAAAAAAAAAACAAAATAAATATTTGGGGTACTATCACAAATTAGAAAACTAATCTTGATAAGTGAAACTTTTTTCTTTATTTTATTGCAATATATTTGACATACAAATTCAAGGTGTTCAAAATGTTTATCGGATACATTTATATATTATAATATGGTTTCATTACTGCAATAATTAGCACCTCTATCACGTTACAGAATTATCCTTTCTTTTTAGTAGTTGGAATAATTAAATTCTAGTCTCTTAGCAAGTTTAATGATTATAATAAAATTCTTTTTTTAAAAAAATCAATGAAATATGACACATCACACACACTGCCTTTAGTAGTGTTCTCAAACATCTTTGCACATTATCAATCACTTGAGAATCTTGTTAAAACGCCAAGGTACAGCCTGAGATTTTTGCATTTCTAATAAGACCCCAGCTGATGCCAATGCTACTAGTCTGCAGACAATACTACTAGTGGCGAGGGTCTATAATACACAGAATTACATAAAGAGGTATGTATATGTGATTATGTATTTACATATTTTTTCTTTTATATGTGCTTTTGGTGATGGATTTTCCCTAAAGAAATAAGACTTTCCTCATGACTCCACTTCTTCTCTTTCAGTCACTCAAAGATATTCGATCCCACATCTGCCTGAGAAACACACGCTATTTCAATTGCCATCAGCCTCATACCTTTCCCCTGTCAATCAAAGTTCCACTCACTATAATCAATGAATTAGACAACAGGAACATTTGTTGCTAATGGTGACAATCAGAGCCACTGCATTTAATAGACATGATTGGACTGAGATCTGTGGGTAAGGTCAGGCAAGGAGACCAGAACACAGTTGGTAAGCAAAAGAGCTTTAAGGCCAGTCAATTCAAGAAACACTTACTAAATACCTGCTATGTTGTAGACTCTGTTCTGCAACTGATGGCAGAAACTGCATTAAAAATTCCAGAGGCATTTGGGTCAAGAGATACATACTCCAGGGGATCTCAACTGAAGTGTTATGGTAAGGTAAGAAATTTTTTAAAGTTTCTTTATTATTTTGTTTTTAATATATAAATTACAATGATCACAAAGTTATCCCCAAAATAATGTAACTTCCACTCACTTGCACTGCAGTAGCCTTCCCTGAGTGAGAGATACAAATGGACCTGCAGCTAAACTGAGAAAAACAGCATGGAACTTATAACCCATGTTTTGCCACATCCACTGCCCCATAAGCAATGGTGAAATATTCAATGAGAATTCCCCAATCACTGTCAGTCATATCAACTCTAAAAATGAATTTCTTCTGACTCATTTGATATTCTAAAAACCTCAAGGAGGAATGCTGTATAGCAGCTACACCTTATAGCTAAAATGGATTTGAATCGTTACAATGGTTTAATTTTATAACCCCAATATCTTTTTAACTTTATCATGAAAAGTTTTTATTGAGGAACATGACATGGATTAATGAGGAAATTATAACATATTTTTGTGCATGTCTACACATGAGCAAGAATGATGCCATGGATATTTATGTTGTCATACATTCCAATGACCAAATCAAAACCCAAAAAAGCTAACAATACAACTGAAGTTTTCAGTAACACAATTCATATTAATAATTTAAACATTTGTAAATTTAATGTTACATAATAAATATGAAGCTTAAATTTTTTTGGCTTATTCCTCATTAAGCACACTTGCTATTAATGATTCCCTATAAAATGGGAGTCTATGAAAAAACAAGTTACTTTAAAAATAAAATTTTATTTAAAATTTGATTAGCTACATTTGTTTTTCCTAATAAAATGGCAATTTTTAGAGATTTTTGAATTGTCGATTTCCGATACGCTTAAAAAATGCTTTTACTGAATTTCACACACACACATACTCACACATCTGTGATACAATACTTCCAAGAAAAGTTTGGGGAGTTATGAAAACTGCAAGCATCATCCATCACACATGTCAGATTTGAAAACAGCCGAAAGGTAATTCAGAGTCATCTATAGGCATGGATGCGTTCAACCTCGGAGCCTCACCTTCATTTTGCCAGTGCAGGCAGCAGTTTCCGATACCTTGTGGCATTCTTTCATACACACATGATTCTGACAGTCTAAGGTGCGTCCACAAACTCTCTTACAAGAATAGGGTCCTACAGCATGGCATGGCAGTGAACTCACCTTAAAAAAAAGAAAGACAATCAGCAAAACATACATACACACACACCTTTTAGACCCATGTTTCCAAAACAACTGTTACCATTCGATAACAAGTTTCACAAAGGTCTGACACATTTTCACTAATAATAATTATCAAAACCAAAGTAACCTATCAAAAAATCCAAAAAATGAATGGCAAGAAGCAAACATTCTTTTCCTAAAAGGGAAATTCAATACAATTCTGTAGTAAATGCATATTTATAAACTAATTTTCAAATAAAAGCACTGTGTATTGTTAAAATTAGTAGATAGCCCCGGCCAGTGTGGGTCAGTTGGTTGGGTGTCATCCCACAAACAGAAGGGTGGTGGGTTGACTCCCAGTCAGGGCACATGCCTGGGTTGTGGGCTCAGTCCCCCAGGGCACATATGGAAGCCAACAGATCAATGTTTCTCTCTCACATCTGTGTTTCATGCCCTTTCTCTTCCCTTCCCCTCTAAAATCAAAAATAAAATAAAATATTAAATAAAATAAAATTAGTAGACAAACTATTGTCTTTAAAACACTGAAATGATGATACTTTGACTTCATTATTTCTAACAATCCTAGTATAGAAAGAGTACAAATTACAAGCTTTACTTAAAACTTGTACCAATAACTCACCTCATGCTTCCCAAGGCACTCCCTGAAAAAGAAAAATAAAAGGAAATTAAAATACCATAAACTCTTCAAATAAAATACCTAAAGCAAAGGCATTAAATCTACTAATTTGTTTTATTAAGAATTAAAAAAACACATATGGAAATATGTAATTACAGAAATGCTGCAGGATACAAAGTTAATATATAAAAGGTAACTGCTTTACTATTAACCAGCAATGAAAAACCAGGATCTGAAAACATGAAAAATACCACTGTTTATGTTAACACAAAAAAGTGAAATACTTAGGTATTCATCTAATAAGATATACTTAAGATCCACATGAGGAAAATTACAGAACACTTCTGAAAGAAATCAAAGATCTAAATAAATGGAGATATATTCCATGTTCATTGACAGGAAAGTATAATATTGATAAGCTGTCACTTCTTCCCAAATCACCATAGATTCAACACAGTGCCACTCAAAATCCCAGCATGCTATTTTATGGATCTCAACAAACCAATCCTAAGATCTATATGAAAAGACAAAAAACCCAGAACAGATAACCCAGTACTGAAGAAGAATAAAGTCAAAGGATTGACACTAACCAACTTCAAGAAATGCAAAACTATAACAGAGAAGAAAATCTAGGTGACCTTGAGTTTGGTGATGACTTTATAGACACAATACCAAAAACATGATCCATGGAAGAAAATGGTAAAGTTGGTCTTCATCAAACCAAAAACATCTTCTCTGTGAAGAACACTTAAATGAAGAAGTATTAAATGAAAACATTTAAATGAAAAGATAAGCCATAGAATGGGAGAAAATATTTGTAAAACACATATCTGATAAAGGATTTGTATCCAAAGTATAAAAAGAACTCAAAACTCAACAGTAAGAAAGCAAACGCCCAATTAAAAAATGAACAAGATTTAAACAAAAAGCAGACACATCATGAAGACGACATACAGAAGGCAAATAAGTACACAAAAACATGTTCGATACCATATGTCATTAGAGGGCTGCCAATTAAAATGAGATACTACTGTACACCTATTAGAATGGCTGAAACCCAAACACTGACCACACCAGATATTAGCAAGGATGTAGAGCAACAGGATAATTTCCTTCGTGGCTGGTGAGAATGGAAAATGGTACAGCTACTTTGTCAGACAGTTTGGTAGTTTCTTACAGAGATAAATATATGCTTACCATATGATCCAGCAATTGCACTCCTAAAAATTTTCCCAAATGAGTAGAAAACTTATGTCCATTCAAAAACCTGCACATGAATGTTTATATCAGCTTCATTCATAATTCCCAAAATTTAGAAGCAGCCAAAATGTCCTTCAAAAGGTGAAGAGATAGACTATGGTACATCCATAAAATGGAATATTATTCAGTGATCAAAAGAAATGAGCTATGAAGCCATGAAAAGACCTGGAGGAACCTTAAATGCATATTTTTAAGGGAAAGAAGCCAGTCTGAAAAGACTGTACACTGTATGATTCCAACTATATGACATTCTGGAAAAGGCAAAACTATAAAGACAATAAAAAGAACAGTGGTTTCCCAGGAGTTCCAGGGGGAGGAAGGCAAGGGATGAACATGGCACAGGACATTTTTAGGGCAGTACGTGTCATACTAATGACATCTACAAAATAATCTTCCTATAAAACAGATTAAGGAAGTCAAAGGTAAGTGACTATGTGTCAATTTTTCTGCCTATGAATCAAAATATCAACATCTCTTTTTGTTTCCTCAACACAAAAAATCTAGGCCACTGATAATCACTAATAATTCAAACCTAGTAAGGGAAACTACAGACAACTTGGTCCCCCCCAGACACACAAGTCCTTAGTAAAAGAACGATCTCTAATAAATACTGAGTATGTACATAAAGAACCTTTGTGTTAACTATACCTCCCCCTCCACTAAGTCTACAGACTAAAATCACCCTACTTGTCAATATAGCTCTCGATAACACTCTGCCTCCCAACCTGACTGCCCAACCAACACATAAAAATATACATGCTATTTAAACAGAAAGGAACACTGTGAAAGGACAAAGCATCAAGTGAGAGCTTTTAAAAGTAAAGACGGATACAGAAGACATACCAAATTCAATGTGGAACCTCAGATGTAGACAACAGCCTCATTTGTAATTTTATGCTGCGTCCCAGTGCTGCGCTTCCTGTGCCCCTATGTTCCATACCTTCAGCCGGAAGTATGAACCATTCCAGGATTCCCTCTCACCCCAGGTGTGACTCAGTCCAGGTCATTTGCTGACCAATCCCAGACACTACTTCCTTTCACTTTCAACATTTCCCTCAAACACTCTTCTTCAAGTCTGTCTTACACAAAACCTGGCTTTCCTCTGTCCTCGCAGAGCTTAGAGACTAGCATGAGAAATCAGTCAGGAAAACTAACGTGATGATCTCTTAGATATAATATTGTAATTGTAAGCACAAGCTATTATGGAAGCTAAGAAGAAAATCAAACTCTAGCTGGAGGAAAAGATTTGAAAAAATGTCAGAAAAGTTCTAAAGCAGTATGCAAAATGTATTTGGAAAAGAATGAAGCTAAAGACAGGGGAAAAAGCTTTTAGGCTAGGCCTAAAATAATGAATAAAGAAAATCAGAAAATGTGACTTAAGATACCCTTTGAACTGAGATATGTCAGAGATATTTTTAAAGTTAAAATTCTAATACTTACATGGGAATAGGAACTTGACATGGTGGACAAGGTAAAGCAGTCTGAATAAATGCTGGCTCAGAAGGCTGTTCCCAAGGGCCCGAGGGCTGGTGCTACAAGTAAAACACATGATGATTTTAAGTCGAGGCACAAAAATCACATTGGTCAATAATAAGATTAAGAAAATAGTTTCATGTATCCTCCATTCAAACAGGTTGAAAATTTTAAAAGAAATCAACAAATAGTGCTTGCTAAAAGATTCTATTCCACCTATATTCTATCAGCTTGTTCCTCTCCACACACATTTGATATTAAAAACTGAGGCGGACTCAACTTTTTAAATGGAAGTATGCAGGCAGTATAGCCTCCTTTACTTCTCATTAGCCAAAAGGACAATGAGAGATAAAACTGTCAACTCCAACTCCACCAGCAGAAGGTAGTCTCCATTTTTTGGTTCACTATTGTCTCCCCACTACCTAGAAGAATCTTTAGCACATAGTAAGACCTCAATAAATATTCATCGAAAATGTGAATGAATCTTTAAGAAAATCAGGATATAGCCATAACCCTAAACCACATACGTGAAGGAAGACTGCCAAGTTTATCTCTGTCTTGAAGACAACATGACTATCACACTGTATTTGCAAATATTTGTTTATTGATCTCTCTCGTTTTCTACACTGTAAGCCTTTTAAAATTAAAGACCAAGTCTTAGTTATCTTGTATTCCAGTTCCTATCACAGCGCTTACTACCAATAAATACTTACTCATTCCCTGTTGAACAACTAAGTAAAATTTAAAAAAACATGAACCACAGCAATTCATTGTCTCTGAATAATACAGTTCTCTTACCCTGCCAGTTTGCTTTATTAATGCTTGATCGTGACATGGAGCAGGACACAGGTGACCACATTTCTCCAACACTTTTTGGCAAGGCTGATGACATGGAGGACAAGGGCCAAAGTGACAGCGATGTGTTTCTTGACTTGTATGATGGCAAGTTGGTGGTCGACTAAGTCATAAAGTAGAAGTTTTTTAATTACATTTGATCATTGAAAAAATATATTTAAAATAAAGTTATCTATTTATATATCTTCTGATTCCATACAAAACAAGAACATATTGCGAATATTATTTTAATACATTAAAGTAAATTGAAAATACTAGTATTAAAAATCAATATGCAGTCAAAAGGGGAACAAGTATAAAGGACACACGGACAAAAACAAGGTGGGGTGGAAACAGGAGGGAGGTGGGAAGGGCTGTGGGGGTGGGCTGGCATGGGAATAAAAGGCAGAAAACTGTACTTGAACAACAATTAAAATTAAAAAATAAATAAACACACGCACACAAATATGAATTTAAACTGGTAAGACACAGATGTCTAAGTACGTGCAAAGCTTCAGACTAACCTGCACTGCTCTTTGCACTTGGGTGGTCTTGTGGTGCGTTCTCGGCCACAGGGTACTGTCACCTTTGTGTTACCGCAGTTGCACTTCACATCTACAGTTTCTGGGCAAGGATAGCAACTACCTGGGAAAAAAGTGTGAAACTTAAAATCTGCTTAACTACCTAAATGCCCATCAGCAGAATCAGTGAGTTTCGTGTGTTTGCACAATGGGATATTCTACATGAAAATGAAGAAACTACACTATAAGAATGAACCTCACACAATTAATACTGAGCAAAGAAACCAGAAGAAAGAGTACATTATATATGATTCCATTCACATAAAGTAAACAGAAAAACTAACCTATAATGTTCAAAGTCAGGATGATGGACATGAAGGATTTTAGAAATGCTGGTAATATTTTATTTAAGAATTTGAGTTCTGGTTACATGGATATGTCCAGTTTGTAAATATTCATCAAGTAGAACAATTATGATTTGTATACTTTTTCCATAGCTACACTTGTATTTCAATAAAAGTTTTAGAATATTCTTTAAAATTTGCTAAAAGTTAACACACCACTCATTCATAAGATAAATGGATCTAAGTCTTTGGAAAATCTAATGTTAACAATAACCTCTTTGGCTTATTTTCATATATATTTCTATTCAAGTATAATAGTTTTGAATAAATTCCCCAATAAAAGTAAATTCTCTCATCAGTACAGTCAATTTCCCATTACTCATGTTTTGCGAGACTAAATTCTAAACCCTCTTTTAGGTTATAATTCCGAATATTTCTCTTCTAAACATTTCAAAAGGAAAAGATATTTGGGCTTCAGCTTTTTAACCTTCTTTTGTTATGAGTTGGTAAAAATACACAAAAACAAAATGAAAGAAACCTTTTTAAACACGCTATCAAGTTCTGGCCAAGGCTCAGACATCATTTCGAGGGCCTTCTTCCCACTCTAGTTTTCCCAATATGGTATCCCATTTGAAATGAAATAAAGGAATTAGAATCTTCCAGTAAGCAGTGAGTATATTATGAGATTGCTGCCCAAGTGTCAGGACCAAGCAAAATACTGACTAACAGTTAATATGATAAGAAACAGACTAATGATAAAAAATAGCCAGGTTTATTAAAGCTTCTAAAAGTTCAAAATAGTTCCTTAAATGGCAAAATTTGGATTCAATTAATGAAAGAGAAAAAGGAAATGAGAGTAAAAAGCACCACAGAAAAAAACATACATGTGTTGTACAAATCACCAAATTTATACTTTAGCGTTTTAATAAGTAAAAAATAATCCAGTGAAGTACTGTCTTTTATTGAATATTTTCATTAAATTTATTGGGGTGACATTGGTTAATAATGTTATATAGATTTCAAGCGTACAATTCTAAGATACATCATCTGTATATAATGCATTGTGTGCCCACCACCCAAAGTCAAATCTTCTGTTACATACATCTGATCACCTTTACCCTTAACTAGCACCCCGCCCCCTTCTCTCTGGTACCACCATACTATTGTCTGTGTCTATGAGTTTTTGTTGTTTTTCTTGTTTGTTAATTTGTTGCTTTCAGTTTTGTATCCCACATGAGTGAAATCATATGGTTCTTGACTTTTTCTGACTTACTTTGCTTAGCATGATATTCAGTGAAGTATTATCTCGATGGCAATTCAAGTCAAATTATCCTGACCCACATGACGAAATTCTGAACTTTCCAAAGAAAAAGTGAACAGCAATATTTTTGAGAGTGACATTTAAGTCCATTCTAATTCAGTATATCAATTTCCATATTTGATAATAGTAAATTTCATTCATCTTCAGCAATCCAAAGAGGGCCTAATCGAAAGCAATATTTTTGCTACTCTGAACTGCTACTACTCACTTTTTCTTTTGTTTAAATATTAAGAACAACAAGGGGTAATTTCTCTAAACAGTCTTCCTATTGATCAACAGCATTTGTTACAGATACCTGTACAACATGACAGATACAATAGCTTCAGATGTAATACTTTTTAAATTAAAAAGCAGCATACAGAATGTAACTACCAACGCGGGTATTAGTCTAGTAATTCATCTATCCAAAGGATAGATGACATTGAACTCAAAAGAGCTGCATCAAACTTCCACATATTCACAGTGCAAACACGCAGTCAGCATCCTCCCCATTAGCTACAGTATAATTTTGATTCTGAAGGTGTCTAGAATAATGGAAAGTGGTATGAAATACTGCTATATAGCTTATGTAACTGTAGATTAAAAAAATGGTGAGGATTGTACAATAGTGTATTCCTCACTTTCCATCAAAGCAAATTTTGTTAGGAGCCAATAAATTTCTTCAAAAACATAAATAAATAATAAACACTCTGAAAAAAATAAAACACTGAACATGGGTCTGATCAGACCTCCAGACTAACGATTTATAGAAAACACAGAGGAAAATGTGAAATAATGCCACGAGATGCAATCTGCAAAATCCAGACTCTGTGAAACTAAATAAAGCAACTTAGTTTCTTAAACAAGAGAAATGACAAATTAATAGACTTTAGAGACTTCAATCAATTACATCATGTCAATCTCATTAGGTTTTTGAGGCATACAAACTGAATTAAAAAATGAAGATATTTATGAGACAACAATAAATCTGAACACCAGATATTTGCTGATATTAAGAAATACATTAACTATTTTTAGGTTAAGAATCCATCTTTTAGAGATGAATACTGAAGTATTCATGGGATTTGCTTCAAAATAATATAAGAGGGGGATCTGCTTTCAACACTTATCCATTAAGTATGATGCTTGCTCTAGCCTTTTCCACAGATATTTTCTATCAGGTTAATGATGTACCCTTCCATTTCTAGTCAAGTTTTCATCATATATGGATGTTAAATTTTATCAATTGTTTTTTAGATATTTACTAAGATAACCTCATTTCTCCTTTAAACTGTTAATGTGATGAATCACATTATTAGATCTACTAAGGTTAAACCAACCATACATCACTGGAATAAACTCAACTTGATTATGACAGATTAAGGTTTGGGATAGCTAAAATTGCAGTTACTAGATAGCTGGATCTGAATAGCTAAAACCTTAGTATTTTACAAATCTTTTTGAGTTAGATAGGCCTGTATACTTTTATCTTCTTTCCTTTCTGCATGATATATTCTCAAATAGCTGATGAAAAGACTGAACTTACATATACCTGAAATGTTTACTTGTTACAAATTATGTGTAAAAACCAACTAAGCCTAGTGTTTTCTTGCTAAGAAAATTCTAAGCTCCTGATCCAATTTCTTTAATGGTCATCTGACTAGTCGGGTTTTCTATGTGAAGGCCAGCGCTTTAACAACAATCTACAAGGCCATCCACCTACTCTCCTCTCTCCAGTCATCCTTAGCCCACCACTTCTTTAACTTTGTCTCCTACCATCTGCCCCCTTGAGCACCTGCTTCTGAGCTCCTTGCGGTTCCTTCACATGCTGTCTCAGGGCCACTACAACTGCTGCTTTCTTGCCTGGAACACAACCCCCCCCCCACGCCCCGCCCCCCGCCTACTGCCACACAGCCCGATCCCTTACTTCTCTCAGGTCTCCTTAAACGTCATCCTTTCAGAGTCCACCCCTGATCACACCATACAAAATAGTAATATACCATCCCTACTGTCAACATTTTAATTTTACTATAATATCCTTTCTACAGTTGGAACCACCAGATATTCTATACTAATTTGATTACTTATTTGTATTTTAACTGAGGAAAAGTAAAGAAATAAGTTTCATAAGAACAGGCACTTTATCAATATGGTTCACTCATATAATCCCAGGGCCTGGTACTCAGAAGACATGGGAAAAAAACAAACAACCCTTATTGAGTAAATTAGTGCTTAATGGTAGAATATTAATAAATTATAAATTTAATAAGTCAATGATATAATATGACTATAAAAGGAAATAAGATCCTTTTACTAATAATGAGAACTGACAAACTAGCTCTAACTTCACAATTTTAAGACACTGACAAATCAGAAAACATCCACAGAAAACTGTCTATGGGATTAATGGAATCTGTCACTCTTCCTAAGGGGAGGCAACATGGTAAAATGAAAACATCATTAAAGTTTAAGTTTACATCCTGACCCTGCAACTAGTTCTATGACCCTGCACCAAAAGTCTCTTTGTTTCCTTATATATTAAACAGTAGTGTCATATATGTTCCAAGATCTCTGAGAGGATTAAGACATTAACTAAGGTATCTAGTATGAGTGTGGAACACAATGAAAACAGTAAATCAGTTTGTCCCAGGTCATAAAGATGCTACGAGGCAAAGACCTCTTACCCCAAGTCCATGCTCTTCCCTCTACCCTGTACCAAAGTGTAGTAGATTCCATTTGATACCAACATATTCAAAATGGGTAAAGTTAACTCAGATTTCAATGTCTAATAACTTAGGTGCCCCTGAGACCCTCTCAGGGGGTCTGCAAGATCTCATATACACAGAGTTTTTCAGAAGCTATATGACAAGTGATACCAAAACAGACTGAATGCAGAAGCATATAATATGTAATTACAGCCATCTCCTATTAAGCTAGACATTAAAGACTTTTGCAAAATGCAAAAAAATACATTCTCACTAAATTTTTTACAGATACAATATTTTTCACAAAATGTTACTTCATTAATATGTAATGGACATTGTATTTTTAAATAAAATAATAATTATTATTACATTTTAAGTTTAATTTCAAATACAATAAATATCAATAGATAAAATTCACATCAACGAAAGCTCTTTGGGTCCCAAGAGAGTGTAAAGAGGTCTTGAGAAAAAGTCTGAGAACTTAGGATATATCCAATCCTTTACTAGACTTAACTCCATGAAAATGTCTAAAATTCAAAATAAAACGGAAAAACCTAAGAACACATTGATTAATTAACAAATTGTGTGGAATATTAATTAAAAACTTTGTGGGGAAGGTTGGGAGGAAGTAAGGAAACAAAAAGGTGTCACAGAAATAAAGCTTTTGTATTCAGAAGAACTGGGTTCAAATGTTAGCTATTTTGCTTTACTAATATTTCCCTAAATATGTGTGTCACTGAACTTCAATCTGCTTGTCCATAAGATCATGATTTTGGCAACTGCCCTACCTTCTCAGGTTATTAAGAGGACAAACTAAGATAATGAATGTGAAAGCTCTCCATCAACTATAAAAATACTACGTAAATACAAACATAAAATTACAGCTATTGTTAAATATTACCTCTGTGGCAGACAGATGGACACTTATGGTTTCTACATCCTAAAGTCCGTCCACAGTTTTGATCACAAGGTGTACAGTTTCCAGGACAACACTGAAGAGAAAGCAATATATAAAGAACAGGCAATCTGAAAACCATGCGTAATACAGATGTCATTACAAGTTATCCATAGAACTTATGGAAAGCAAAAGATACTATACTTCTTTTCAATATAAGAATAAAAGTATTCAAGAGTATCAACATTCTCCTATTAAGTAGATATGCTATATTAAGAATGTTTAAGTTTAAATAGACAATGTCCTAATTTAATAAAATGAAGCTAAATTTTGTTGCATTTCAATTAATGATTCTAGGACTTAAAACATTCCCATAAGATAATTTCGTTTCTACTTATCTATGCAGAGATTTGCAACATTAACCAAAGGAATAGAACTGGTCAAACCCTATATTCAGGCAAACAATTAGTCTGGTTATTTTAAAAATTTAATTAAAATAAAACCAGTTAAATGTATAAATTAGTTTAGCAGTTATTTTTAAACCATGGACTCAGCAATTAACTAAAGGAAGAAAGCAGAGATAAGCTATCTGCTTCTAACTTTATTTTGTAACATCCCTGATTTCCAATCTGTTTGTAAGAAATACAGCTGTCTATGACCTGTCCCAATTTTCATTCCTGAACAAAAGGCAACTACTAATAGTCTACTCTGCCATTCTAATTCCTTCCTCAACTTTTCACATTATCCAAATTTTGTAAAGAAAATAGAGACTACGATTGTTTTAAAGAAACTTAGGATTGAAACCTACTTTAACAACAAGTTTCAGTATACAAAAACAGCTCAAAACAAAATACATTTTATTGAAAAACAACTAAAAATCAAAATAGTTCACTCAATTAGACAAATATTTACTGAGACTATGTGCCTATTATTTTGCTAGTGGCAGCATGGGAAAAGAAGGTTGAGTGGTCCATGACTTAAGCCTTCAGACACTTCTGTTTCCGACCATGGTGGAATAAGCAACAGCCAGGTTACTCTCCTGCCTTAAACAACTGTAACATCAGACAAAATACATGTATGAAGCAACAGTTCTCAGATATTTGACAATGAGGCAGCACAGGACAGCAATTCCTAAGAAAATAGAAACAAAGTGAGTCCTATGATAGCACCAGCTTAGACCTGGAGGTTTCCAGGCTGCAGCACAAGGGGAAAGATCACAAACAGAGTATGGAGGCTCCACCACACCGAATAGACAAAATCCACAGATCAGGGGCCAGTGTGGCTAGAATTTGTAGGTAAGTGGTGGCAGTACAGAGAAAGCCCTGGAGAACTCCAAAAGGGACGCTTTGAGTTTTGGGCCAAATACCTGCCTGTACCTGCATGACAGGAAACTACCCAAAATATGAGAAAGAACCACCAGAAGAAGATAGAACAATTTCCAAAGATTATTCAAGTCAGGGAATAGCTTATGTTCCCTGTGGTCAGAGCAGAGGAACCTCCTAATACAAGGGAGTCGCATAGAGTACTTCGAATAATTACTGCCTCAGAAGCAGTGCCAACTTAGGCCTAGATAAAATGGTAGTCTGGTCAAACCCAGGACCAAACAGTTTCTAAATAACTTAATTTTGACCCAGAACAAAACTTAAAAATAATTAAAGGAATACAAAAAACAAAAAAACAAAAACAAAACCCTATCACCCAAAGATGTAAAGTTCACAATGTCTGAAAACCAATAAAACATTACCCAGCAGGCAGATAAGCCAGTAGATATAACCCAAAAGGAGAAGAAAAATCAATCAACAGAAACAGACCCAGAAATGACAAATAGTAAGAATTATTAGACAAGGACATTAAAATAGTCATTATAAATACAGTCCCTATATTCATGAAGATGGTATGAGCATGCTAAGGACAGACATGGAAAATACAGAAAAGACCCAAACTTAACCCTCAGAAATGAAAAAAATAATATCTGAGATGAATAAACACAGGATGTGATAAAAAAAAGTATTAGACAAAGCAGATAAAAATTAATTAACTTGAAGACAAAACTATTATAAACTAAAACAAAGAAATTTTTAAAAACTAAATAAATGGAGCATCAGTGAGCTATAAGACCTCAAGTAGTGTAACATACATATTGCAGCCTCAGAAGGCAATGAGTGGGGAAAAAACATTATAAATAAAAAACTGAAAATTTCACAAATTTGATGAAAACTATAAATCCACAAATCTAAGAAGTTCAACAAAAATGGTACATACAAAACAGACAGGGGGAGGTTAAGAATAGTATGGGAAATGGAGCAGCCAAAGAACTTATATGTATGACACATGGACATGATCTAAGGTGGGGGAATGCTGGTGGGAGGGGTGGTGCAAGGCAGAGGGGAATAAAGGGGAGAAAAAAATGGGACAACTGTAATAGCATAATCAATAAAATATATTTACAAAAAGAAACATGAAGAAAGCAACAACAGGAAGCACCCAAATTGCTAAAAACTAGTGATAAAGAGAAATATTTTTTAAATAGCAAAAGGAAAAAAGATTACAAAGAGAGGAACAAAGATACAGCACACTCGTTTTAGAAAATATGGCAAGCTAAAATAGTGGAGCAACACCTTTTAAAAACAGGAAAAAACTGTCAAATTAGAATTACAAGTAAACATATTTTTCACAAACTAAAGATATTTTCCAAAAGTTGATAGAATTAATGAACAACAAGAAATGTTAAAAGAAGTCCTTTAGATAGAAAGAAAATGAAACCAGATATAAACCTGTTAATATAAAAAACTAAAAAACACCAAAAGTAACGACAATAAATATACAAAACTATGTTTTCTATTTTTTCCAATCTCTTTAAAAGATACCTGATTATTTAGAGCAAAAATACATTGCATTTAGGGTTTATAAAATAAATGGGTATAAGATATATGAGAAATCAAATAAAGGAGTTAAAACGGAATAATTGAAAAACACTCAAAATAGAAATTAACAACAAAGGGAAAAGAAATAAAGGATGGGCAAATAAAAAGTAAATAACAAAATGATAGACTTAAATCCAACCATATTAAAGATCACATTAAATGTAAATGATCTACACCCGAATTCAGTGACAAAGATTGTTCTGCTAGGATAACATATCTAAATGCTGTATATAAGAAAACCACTTTAAATATAAAGTATGAATAAGTTAAAAGTAAAAGAATGAAAAAGATATACCATGTTAGCACTAAGCAAAAGAAAGCTGACACCACTATATTTCAACAGATTTAAGAATAAGGAATCTTTTAGAGATTAAGGGATAATTCATAAAGATAAAGAGGACCCCCCAAAAAAAAACTGCAAATCTACAAACTAAGTAAAATACTCCAGTTGACCATCTACTGAACCAAGTATCTATAAATAAGATATGAACAATAAAAGTTAAGCCTCTTCCAGCAAATGGACTATCACTCTTAACAGTGCTATGACGTTTTAAAGTCAGGAAACAAAAATAGTTTAAGAACCAAACAGAGAATTATGCACACGATAAGAAAACAAACAAAAAACCTTGTCATTTAAGAAGTTTGGTAAGACTTCCCACTAATACAAACAATTAGGATTAGTCAAGAATATTAATTAGCCTTGTTTGGTGTGGTTCAGTAGATTGAGTACTGGCCTGCAAACCAAAGGGTCACCGGTTTGAGCCCAGTCAGGGCACATGCCTGGGTTGCGGGCCAGGTCCCCAATGTAGGGCGCGTGAGAGGCAACCACACATTGATGTTTCTCTCCCTCTCTTTTTCCCTTCTTTCCCTCTAAATAAATATAATCTTTAAAAAAGATAATATTAATTAATATTTCATATAGGAAGCATAGAATATGCCTGGACATTTAAGGAGCATGTCAAGATGGTGCTTATCACAGCCCCACAAGGAAAAATTCAAGAGAATTTTTAAAGCAGTGTCCTAAGCTTGTTACACATACCTTTCTTCTACACTGATGCTTCTGACAGTCACGCATCTTAACACACTTAGTTTCACATAGGTAAGTTTTATGGCATGGCATTCGTTTCGTATGCTTTCCACAGCGACAGTGCTTTTCTACTTCCTGGAAGAAGCAAATAAATGCTATTAAAACTAACTTTGCTAACACAATTTTTTTCACCTTGTAATTTTTATAATTCCTAAAAAGTGAAGGAGAAAAGTCTGAAGCACAAATTTATATGAAAGCCTCCACCAAAACTAAAACTGAATTTTCTAAGATATTTTTTGTATCTTACTTTTTTCCAAGACATTTCAGATGAATTTCCATTATTAAACTTAGTAGAAATTTAATACTAAATAGTAAAACAATACTTTATCTTAAAGTCACTTACATAGTTACACCACGAAGTCTGCACATCTTGTCTTCGTAAAGCAAGAAAATTGGATTATCTTATAAGCAACTTGTTGACTTGGTAGTATGATTAGAATCAAAGTGACACATACACACCTTAAAAGTCTCAAGTCTAGGCATTAGTTTCTGTCCATCAACACTAAGACTAATTCATCATTGCTTTGAATGTCTGCTTGGAACAAATAACCCCACTCTGGACTATAAAAATGAGAATGTTCAAACATTTACCAAGCAAAAAGAAACAAAAGGTGATTTTTGGATATGAGAGCTAGCATACTCTCCTGCTTCTTCTCCGTACACATTAGGTCACTAAACTCATTCAGATCATGATACAGATGTTTATAAAACTAACTACTAGAAAACAATCACAGGACACTCCCATTTGACATACTGTAAAAGAGAGCTCTTAGAAGTAATTACTACAGGAGATGACTAACTTGTCTACATGTTTCACAAGGACCTCGGTGACAACGCTGTGAACATCTATGGATTCCACATTCAAGTAACTTGTCACAACTGTCTCCACAAGTTGGTACATCTTCTGTACAAGGCAAAGAAAACTCTAAAAGCAGACAAAAAGTCAATGTTAATAGTAAGGTAACATTATTATAAAGCACTAACAATGTACCATGTTCTTTTGGCTCCCTAAAGGATGACAGCCCTTTCAAACTATGACTTTTTTGCATCTATATAACTAATGGAAAAAATTAACTTCAATGAAAATAATCTCTAATATTTGTAAATTCAATCTAAAGTTAAAAAGAATTTGACACATGACAAGTTACCATCCTAAAGAAGCACATTTTTATAAGCTAACTACTTCAGAAATAGTTATCCCAAGAAGTAATATAATATAAAAATCTCTCTAAAGAATCCCACAATATAGTATTATAAAAACAATTTGGTCTTAATAACCTCACAGGATAAAAAAAGTAGTAGATTTTAAAACATAAGGAAGCTTACCTTCAACATAAACATATTAGGACAAGTACCAGCAACAATCTTGTAAATGTGTGCTGGTGTTGGTGCGAGTCAAGGGAAGCGGACTCAAACTGTAACCTTTCCCATGTCTCTTTCTCAAAGCAACCAAAACTAAATTCATTTGTAACCCAATACACAGTAATGACAATAGCTTGGAATTATTAGGTTTCCTTTATGTGCCAGGCACTACACTAAATGCCTTATGAGCATTTTATCATCCAATTCTCACCATCACCTTACGAAGGAGGTACTCTTACTGTCCCCATTTAACTTGAGAACACCAGAGTTTATGAAGGTGGGATTTGAACCCAGATATGCCTGACTCTGAAGTCTGAGTTCTTAATCCACATGCTATATTATCTACTCATCCAAATGTACAGAAGTCTAACATAAAATTTGAAACTACATTATGAATTTGCAGAGAAATCTAATTAGGAAAGTAGTTAATATAAAAAATAATCATATCCCATTAAAGGTTTGAAAACAGTCTTACTTGACTTCTGACATGGACAGAATCTTTTCCCAGATCGAGGACATTCTCCACAAGCACCAACATGACAAACTTGCTCACATGTATGATTACCACATGGCAGTGTTTTCCCACACACCTAAAATAATATGTAATAAGCACTAGTGAAGGACTTAAAAGTTGTCAAAAAAGACTTTGTACATGACATAATCCATTTTTATTTGTATATAATCCATTTTTCAATTATGAATAAGCAACTTATATTCCTCATAATTTGTTCTTTCTCTATAAACATAGACACACAAACATATATACATATACATGTTTATACACACACACATTCCTATGCACCGAAGAGTATATCTTTAAAATATAATATAGGAAAAAAGTACATATAGCTTCATACAGCCATCCACCAAAGATTTCCAAGTGGTACTAAAGCCACATCAACTCTAGGACAAACAGTCTACAACATCAATCCTCCTTCCTCGGTTGGATTAACCAAAGAAGTGGGGAGGGATACTGATTAAAGACAGAAGAAAGGGATGGAAATCTAGCAAGAAAGTAGATGTGTATTGAATCCAAAATTCAACAAACAGCTGTTACATTGAAAAAAAAATTTCCCTCCAGTAATTGAAATACTGAACTGGAAAAGTTTCCTAAAATGAATATAATCTGAGTTACTATTCCTCCTCTCCTTTTATCCCACTAAATGTAATTAGCTAAATCCTAATTAGCATTTCTGATTGTTTTCCGTATTCTTTAATGCCCATCCCCTCGAAATGCACACACACTTACTTGATCACAGTGCCACAGTGGACTCGCACAGCTTCTTTCAGCCACTCGTTTGCCACAGACACACTTCTGTCTACTAACTCTCGGACAGGGCGGGCAACTTCCTAAAATCACAACAATGAATTAGCACAGGCACATTATAAAAGCAATACTGACTGCTTTGACTCTGGCTAACAAGTATGACCCTTCACCTGCATGACAAGGATTTTCACATTTATGTTGTCCACAAAGCAACTTCCGCCCACATGGCAGCTGACAGGACCATTCCTTGGCACTGCACCTACGAGGGATGGGCTTTGCTTTCTTACAGTGACAAGTAGTTGTGACCATCTTTGGACAAGGAGGGCAGGGCCCTAGAATCCAACAAAAGGGGGGAAAATCAGAAGTCAAAGATAATTTTCAATTCCTATACCTATCAGTGATTTCCAAAGCTTTCTTTGCTGACAGTTTAAAAGGCATTTCCTTTTGATATTTCCTTATGTAAACTTAAGTTCTGAATTCAACTTTCACAATTTTTTTTTGCCTCAACCTAAGAAGAAATAACCACCCATGAACAATTACAAATGTAATATGTAACTCACCTGGATGACACAGGAGTAAACATTTATGGCCACAAGGAGGTTTAAATTCTCTCTCACATACTTGGCCACATGAATGAGGCACAAGCCACGGATCTAAAGGTGGATCTTCTACCTTTCCACAATAGCAATAGTACCTACTAGGTGTGTCGGATCGTTTGTATTCAAACCTACATTTTGGACTACAAAGAAGAATTACTGAAGTTAATTTCATTTTTAAGTGACACAAGAGACAAAAATATAAATATACTTTGAAAGACAGTATACTCAATTAGTTTTATGTAAAGCACTCTCTGTTCCATTTTTGTATTAGTGAAAAACAAGATTTTCCTAAAATAAATTGCAACCGCCTAGAACAACTGTGTCCAACATAATTTCCTGAGATGACGGAACTGTTCTGTATCTGCCACATCCAATACAGTCCTTCTTAACCACATATGGCTCGTGAGCGCTTGAAATGTGGCTAATGCATAGAACTGAGAAAGAGAGATTTTATCATTTTTGAAAATGTAAATAACCACATGTGGCTGGCTGCTCCTGCAGTAAATAGCACATAATGAGAGTACAACTATATCCTGGCTTCACAAGGTAAGAGTAAAAGAAGTCTGAACGTATCATTTTATTTCGACTAACTTCCATATCCCCTTTCGTAACATGAGAATAAAATCTCTCGCAAATGACTTAAGAATTATTTTCACAAAGTTCTAGTATTTCTAAAATGGTTTTAAAAATTATATTATCACAATTTTATAAATACAGAGTGAGGCAAAAATAGGTTTACAATTGTGAGTATGTGAAACACAGAGTTTATTCTTGTACTATTTATTAATTATTGTGTTATTTTCCATATGAACAACTGTAAATCTACTTTTGCCCCACCCTGCATATCAGTACTTATGGTAACAAGGGGAGGTCTGATGTGGATCCAGGTTTTCTGAAGCCTGAATCTTATACAACCTGAGGGCCTCCGATAAGAAAAAGAACTCAAAATTACAAAGAAAAAATTAGTTGCAAAAGTGAATATTTATGTGGCTACACAGAGCCCCTGAAGTTCATGCTTCATTATCTTCAAAGTAAATCTACCATTTTGGTTGCCAGTACAAATTTTTCATTGTCTTTACTTAGGAGAAATATAAAATTTCTATTCCCCAACTTTTTTTGGAAATATAACTCAAGTTCAAGATCAAATCATGAATCATAAGCCATCCAATTAAAAAAATGTAGAAAAATTAATATTATTAAATAATGTACACCTACAGTTCTGAAAGATTTTTTATAAAATTGGGAAGCCTATGATCAAAATATGTTAGATGACAGTCTTACACAATATATTAATGTAGAACTCCAGAAGAGATGTACCAGAATTATGAAGAATTCTAATCATATAGAAAAGAAATGAAAGTTGTTTAATAAGGATAACAAGGGAGTTGTTTTGCAGGGGAAAAGTAGTCTGAATAATTTATTAGTTTTTGAAAGGAACTAGCAGTTATACAAATCGGGAAATGAATGCCATTACTAAGTTCCATATCTTCGCAAATCCAATGACTAACTGAAAGCCACACATGGATACTAAAACTGCCAATAAAGCAACTTAAGAGCTACAATTTTCATTTACTTTACAATTTGATATTCCAACTAAATTAGAAAAATTACCAAGGCCAGGGATAATCTCTCTTTTCAAAATCATCATCCGTCAAAGAAGATACCAGAAACTGGCTGTCTTTAGCCCACTTCTGAATACAGGGAAGGTGGAATATACAGAAACATCCTGAACAACTCCATACCTAAGACACAGTATCAGATATTAACATGTGTGCAATAAATTTTCTTTGATAATTACATAATACTTTAAAATAAGCACCACAGTAAATTATTTCCAAGAGCAAACTAAGGATTAAAGAAAAACAATTTTTCCCTACAGTAAGAAAAATATTATTAACCATCCAGATTCACTCAACTGGACATAACTACTCCTAAATTTCTGGTCTCTAACTTTTTAAAAATATATTTCATTTTCTTTTTTAAATGAGGTCATGCTATACTGACTGCTATGTAATTTCATAGCCTTTTCTTTTAGCATAGTATAAGCATTCACCCTTATCAAACATATTCATAAACATATTTATAGCTGTATAATATTTCATGTAGATTTATAGACCATAATTTATTTAACCCAATTCTGGTTATTAGACATTTAGGTTATTTCCAATTATAAATAACACTTCAAGGAATTCCTTAAACTACATATAATCTCTATTATTGCTCTTTGTGTTATATTAAAACTATTAATCTAACACTTATGCTAAATTCTAAAAATCAGGTGAGCAAAAAAACTTGAGAACATATATATAATTTAAAAACTTAAGGAATAATAGTAATTTTTAAAACCTACGAGTACTTTCATATAACTGACAAAAATCAGTTCTTTCATCATAACATTTCTCAACTGTTTAATAAAATCAGTCATGTCATATATTGCATAAGCAGAAAACAGCATTTAAAAAGAAAGGCCAACTTTTTAGCTGAGTTCCTCCCCAGTCAGTGACTGAAAAAAGACATGAAATGCAGGAATGAGAAGGAACAATGGGGAAGAGGAAATGCCAATAAATGGTACACTGTCCCGCTGATTACTGCTAAGAGCCAAAGTTCTGTCCTGCTAGGGATCCTCTAAAGAACCATTTAAAACATACCTAAGGCTACCCTAGCCCAAACCCCTCACAAAGAGGAGGCTGGGCACACATCCATCAATTCCCTGTGGTGGAATGATGCCCCAAGGGACATTAACTCCCCTTTGCTTGTGCACTACACCCCTGTACTGGCTGAGTCAGTTCCCAAGGAGGAACCTGACATTACAAACACACACACACACACACACACACAGCAACTGTTTAAGTTAGGACTATATCCCCATATGGAGAGACTTGCAGCTGAAACCAGAATAAACCAACCATACGTGACTCCAGGCACCAAACGTACATGCTATCCTATCCTATGTATGTTAAATTTCTGATTCACTCTATGTGAGCAACCCATTTCATTTGGTCCAATTTTCTTCCTCTAGGCAATATTGCTATAATAGCAGTGGATTAATCCGATGTCTGAATGTTGCATCTACCACATCCAGTCATCACTTCCTCTTAATTGTCCATTAATACCCCTTTAAATTTACATATATATAACTTTGCCATCAGGCCATCACAACTCTAAATTCATAAATTATGACTGAATCCATCGCTCTCCAACGACTCTAGTCACTTTCTACAGTCCCTTCAACATAAGAAAAGCTTCCTCATAAACCATGGTCACTGCTAGGTGCTACTTCCTTGAAGGCAGGGACCATGCCTATCTTTTCAACCTGCTGAAAGTAATGAAATATAGTCCATTTTAACATTTCAGTATTTGTGGAAATCTCTAATGTACAAAGATATTAAAAATGCTTTATCAAATTGACATGAACATTAAAACTGAAGATACTTGCTTCAGTTATATTAATAGTGCTAAAAATAATGGATACTCATTAGAGTAGTTTTTTTTTTAATTACAGATTTACGAAATAAAGATCAATAAAATTCTCAAATAAAGCATTTTTTTTTAAATTAAGCAAAAGCATAATAAATGGTTAAGTATTATAAATACAATATAAGATATTTTGGGCAGATACATTAATACAGATAAGGAGAAACACTTACTGCCTGGTTTCTCTTCACTGAAGCAATACAAATTAAGCATGTCATAGCCCCTGCTTGAAAAGCTTCATGTACATACTGCTTTGTTCGCTCTAATTCACGTATATCTCCATCTTGAAATTTAAAAATTGAAAACTTCATGTTAAGCAACATCTGAAAATATACAAATTCACTTAAAGCAGTACAGTATGTGAGAACTGTGTAGCAGTATCAATTGCTCAAAATATAGCTTAAAATAAGAAGTTCAAGAAAAATACCCAGCGAGCTGCCAAGAGGTCACAAAGTCCAAGATTTAAATCTTACATATTTTATTAAAAACTTTCTCAGAGTATACTTGCTTTCATTGCTGTTACAGTGCTTCACAAATTTGGTGGAGGCAGAGCCACAAACAGGAGCAGCAAGAAGTCAAGTAACAAGGGAAAGCATGTCAAAAAGCAAAGTGAAAGAAACTGAATGTCAAAAGTCAACAGAGCCATTCAGCCTAAATATAAGCATGTGTGTGTGTGTTTGACACACAGAATATTCTAATAAAAACTTGTTCAGTAAAAAGATCCTCAGGTCATCACAGTATAATAACTATTTCTGCTTAAAAATGAAACATGAACTTCTTAGGAAAAAAATTAAACTATATTTTCTTGAGCAATTATTGCACATTTTATTTGCTAGGCACTGTACTATCAGTATTTCAGCAGGATTAAATGTGCTATTCTTATCTTCATTCTATAGATGATAAAATTAAAGCACTTCAGTTTGACTCTTAACAACTATAAGCTGCAGTAAGGGGTTACAATATGAAAGTCCAAAATAACAAGTAAAAGCAAAATGAAAGACAGAAAAACTACCCAAAGTGCACATGACACCAAAAGGGCAGTAATTGGAGTCACTTCAGTGTAAGAGAAATAAACCTTCATGCCTTTTTAACACATTAAAAACTGTTCAATAGAGGCTGACTGAGTAACAATATAAACTATCATTGGTACAGAGCTTATGGCAATAAAATGGTTCAATTCAAAATTTAACTTAACCAAAAAAAAAGAAATTAAATAAATAGGATGCTTAAATAATTCTTTACTTTCTAAAATCATCTAAGGAAAGACAGCACTTATAAAAACTTGCTCTACCAACATATAATTTAATAAACAAAATATATATAAAATCACTCCCCAAACTATAAATTATAAAATTATTAAAAATAATTGTTTTATTTTATTTATTTTTAGAGAGATATGAAGGGAGAAAGAGAGGGAGAGAAACATCAATGAGTGAGCCATACATCAGCTGCCCTCAGTTGCCTTTCCCATGACCCCAGCTGGGCCTGACCTGACCTGCAACGCAGGAATGTGCCCTGACTGGGAATCGAACCAGCAACCTTTCAGTTCACAGGCCAGCACTCAATCCAAGCCAGGGGTAACTGTTTTATTTTAAATAAACATTAAAGTTTAAAGAGTATCCTTAAAAGCAGACTTCATAATCATAATCTGTGTGTTTAGTTTGCTTTTCTGCGTAGCTGGCTTTAAGAAATATATAACATTTTAAATTTCATCTAATTTACAGTGAACACATAACAGAAAATGAGAACAAGATGAAATAAGCCTTAACAAAATAAAGTCTAACCTTACATTTATAAGATTTATGTAAGATTTCTTTTAAAATTGTATTAAAGTTTGGCCTCAGCAATAGAGTATACTGCCCAAAATGTCATGATGGATCGCATGGCATCTGAAGTCATGCATTTCGGAAAGATCACCCTGGCAACTAAAGAAAAATGAGTATGAGGAGGCCAAGACTAGAAGCAGAAAGTACGAGTTAAGAGGCAGGTAGAGCAGGTAAACCAAAAAATGACCTTGAGCAAATTATCTAATGTATCTGTCTCATTTTTCTCATCTTTAAAATAGTAATAATAGTAGTATTTACCTCACAGCTATTATGTGAATGTAATGCACACATTAAATAGCCATAGGTGCCTGAATTAAGGCAATGTTAGTATACAGGGAGAAGAGGGACGGATTTAAGAAATTTAGGAAGTAAAACTCAGCAGTACCTGGTAACATTTAGATTATATTGCTCTTAAAAGTCAACGTTCACGTCAACAGAAAGAAGGAAAGAATGCCGTGTCTGATGCGATGTCTGCCTGCCATGGGCAGAGGAGAGCGGTGGTAGTGAATGAAACACACTTATGCTGTCTGTGTACCATCCCTGCGCCCAGATTTATGGTTTGGGCGTGTGCCTGGGAAAACTGTGCTACTAACTGAGATCAAGAAAGCAAGAGAAATAAGTTATCTTTGAACATATGTTTGATGTGTCTGTGGGCCAGCAAGGGAGAGATACCCATCAGGAAGTTGACCCTGCAAGTCTGAAATTTGAGAGGAGAATCACAAAACTTCAAAAGCTGTGCTCAGAGGAAAAAAATACCTTCTCCGATAAAGTTCTGGAGTCCAAACATGGCTTTAAGAGTAACCTGGATATCAACTACACATAATGCGATTGTACAGGTCAAACCTCAGTACTTAGCTTCAAAAAAAAGTATGAAAGTCAAAAGTTGTGAGATAGAAAATAAATAAAGTCAAGAAATGAAATTTACTTCATGATGCAAAAGAGAAAAAAATGAACAGATTTAAAAGAGTATTCAAAGTCTTTAAGAGCAATCAAATCATAACCAGGAACAACTTGAACCCACTCACCTCACAGGGGGCTTTGGCACCCCCTCCCAGCTTTCTAATGAAATACCAACCAAACACACAGGACAGCTTCGAAGGTTGTGAAGGACATTGCCCTTCCATTTGCTTTACAGAAAGATTAATGTTAACGACATATAACTCAAATAGTAAAATATACAAAAATTCAACTCTAAAACACAAAAATGCTCATTCTTAAGATGCAACAATGATTCCATATTGAGTGAAAGTGTTCTTAGAGTCAGGAATATATTTTCATTAATATCAAAAAAGTCTAAATTTAAAAGATACCATACCTGTCTGAGTAGTGTAAGTTATAAATGTATTAGCAACTATTTTTCCCTGTTTTCCTTCCAAATCTTCATCTCCTTCTTCTTCAGAGGAGGAGCTAAAGTGTTCTTCAACAAGTTTTTTTGCCACAGCTTGATTAGCCTTCTTGATTTCCTCAAATTTCCTTTGAGACAGTAGCTCTGCTTAGAGGGAAAAAATGATTTTCATTTCCACAAAACAATCTCCCAAAATGCAAGTCATAATGTACTAATGCAATCATTTTAATACAGATTTAAAAGTCATCTTTGGAGCATTCTATTTTACTATCATCCATGAAAAACAGTATTTTCAAATTTCTTGTCACACAACAAAAGGGAATGTCACAATGAAAACTTACACTTTTGTAAAACACCCTGATAAATGCAGTGAGTTGTTCTAGGAACAGTGACTAATAAATCAATTTAAAACATTATAAAGGTATGATAAAAGTATCCAAAAAAAAACTGGTGATCAACCTCAAAATGAGGACATTAACAAAAATTAAAATGGGATGTTTAAAAATAAATTTGTACACAGTGATTTTTTAAGAGGAGGGAAACATGCCCATTGGGAGCACATCCAAACAAGCAAGAGGCAGGTGCTTTTTAAAACCACCTCTTCCACACCACAGCCCAGCCTGGCCTGGTCCCCCAAAGACTGAACAAACAATATTCAATGTATAGCCTCTTAGAAAGCTCAAGAGCTTTTCACCCTTATTAAAATGTAGTCACACAACATAAATATTTAATATTAATGACACACAAATTGTTGCTAACACAGAAAATACGCTTCTTACAACTTTCTTCCAAAAAGAAATGCTAAATTTTGGATAATCCACTCTTCTCTTTAGCACTCTCTGTACTTCTCATTTTGTTACTTGGTTAAATAATAATTCAAAAAGAATTAGAATACTTCATTGCACATTCCCAGTGAAACTACAAACTCCTCAAGAGCAAGGACCACGGGAAGTTTCTTTAAGTACTGAGTGTTAATAAGCTCTTCAGGACAGTAACCATAGTTTAAGGAAGGAGCCACAAAGATACTGAATTGATCTGAATTCATCAGGGCCCATATTGAGAGGATTTTAAGTTTACTAATTTGGAATTTTTAATTACTAGTTTAAAATTCACTTTATGCCTGAAACTACTACTATTAAGATCAGCTTTCTTATTTTAGATGGTGTTTTATCTTTTCTTCCCTTCATGAAATGTTTTCCCTTTCTTGTTGCAGCCAGTTTGGTTGGGGATTGAGCAGTATTTCAAGTAAAACTGGAGGAAAATGCACAGTGCCTACCTAGGAATCTTTTAGTATCAGGACAAAAGTAGTATCTGTAAGTTATGTGACTCAAAACTTGATGTACAGTAAGAGAGATGATAAATGTCATTAAAAATGGGAAATTAGCAGTTAAGGACACATTTTTTAAAAGTCTGAGTTGGAACACATAATAAAAACTTTCATATCCTGATCAATGTGTCCACATAAGAGCATCTCAAGAAAAGTTGACAAAGTGACCTTCCTATGTATTATTTCTTACACTCCAATTTCAATTATCCAGGTTAAGAATGTTCGCTTTCTACTATCCACAAAATCCAGTAAAGTTTACCAAAACTGCTCACAGGTTTCCAACTTACAAACCTCACCACCACCATTAGAAACTCAGTAACTGCAAGCTAACAGAACATCACCTAACTTGAAAATTAGCTTAGGAGAAAAAAGCGGTTATAAGCTCAATCTGCATCTGCCCCAAAAATACATTCTGAAAAATGCATCCCAAACACACACGCGGGCGCGCAGAACTCATTTCAGGGACTATTCCGGTGGCCCTGTACACTCCTCCATTGGTAAAGACAATTTCGTGTTTATTGCGTGCACGCTCTCAGGCTCCGCTAAAACACAGCCTTGAATTAAGGACACTGACATCCCGGAAAAGGCCACATCAGCTACATCCAGTAAAAGATGTGAAATTTGTGAATAGGAACCAAGAAAGTACCACAAGCTAAAGAGCTTACAGGGCATAGACAACCAGGTAAAGATAGGAAATGACAATTGATCCCCAGAAGCAGGAAAGACAACGTGAAATTTAGTGCCAAAACCCAATCTAAATGGGATTTCTACGACTCAGTGCTTCTGACTGTTGCCGTGAAGTCCTGAGAGTATTTTACAAGAAAAGATGTTAAGCAGGTTTTTATGAGACTTTAAAAAGAAAAAAAAAAGGGGGGGGGAGTGGGGGACCAATTCAGATTTAAAGCCTGTGTTAACCAAACCAAACTACAGTATAGACTAGATCTCCCGACCAAAATTTGCAACTTTGGGCCCAGAGTCAGTAGGCAAAAAGAGTGAAGGGAAGAGTACTGGACAGGGAATTAGCAAAGATAAACATCAATTAAAATTAAGATAAAAGATTTTTAAAATGAAGATACAATTAAAATGTGAATCTGCCTAGAATACTGAAGACAGTAGCTGCCTGAAAGGCTTGAGAGGTGCGGCCAATAATGAACCCCCCAAGAGGAAGGAAGGCAGTGAGCGGGAGCAGGGGCAGAGGCAGCTCCAACTGGGCAGAGCCTCAGCAGGCATCCAGGTGAGACGGCGGGCGGGAGCCATTCTCACCACTGGATACGGAAGTCTGCAGTGCTTCGGGTCCTCCGGGGCTGCGCCGGGCTGAGCTACCTGCTGCTGCCGCCGCAGCGGTCGTGGTGCCCCCGGGACTGGGGCCGGGGGCAGCAGCGCCCAGCGACCCCTTCTCTCGCCCTCCTCCGGCTCCGCGTAGATGGAATCCATTTCCTGAGGAGGGGGCCGCAGTGGCCCGTCCTCGGGCTCGGCCTCGGCCACCGGCCACCTGACGCCAGGAAGCTTCCATCCCTGAAGGGAAAAAAAAAGAGAAGGAATGGAAGAAGCCTGATTGCAGCGGTGCCGAGGCGGGGAGACGCGGGGAGATCGGGGAAGCCGGTGGGAGGGGCCGACTGAAGAGGGTCGCTTCAGGGCGGGGACCGGGTTCAAGAAGGTTGTGGGCCTGTCTCACCCGGAGAACGAGTGCCCGCTAAACTCGGGCTCTGGAGATGGACCGTGGAGATAGATAACTAGGCAGAGAAACGGACTGTGGGGTAAGGAACATACAGAGCCCGAGAGAACATGAGGGAAAAGGAAAGCGGATTCTCACCCGTATGGGAAGTGCCCTGAGGCGAGAGCAGCAGACTGACCGGGCGACTCCGGCGGGGAATCAAGCGCAGTAGTGGACCCCAGGGAAGGCTACGTCTCCTTACAGACGGTGCTTGCCCACAGCGACTACAACTCCCAGAAGCCCACGTCGGCTGCTAGCAGAACGCGTGGCAACACTGGCCACTTCCTCATCCGGGTGTGTCCCCGGAGGGGCAAGGAGGGGGGAAGAGCGGGAGGGCGTTCTGAGTGCGTGCGCAGACTGAGCTGGGCCTTTGGAAACTACAATTCCCGGCGTGCTCTGCGCCCCCGGCGGGGGTTACGATCCTAACTGGGCAAGGTGGGCAGGTGGCACGCCCCTGAGATGTTCTTCCTGTTAGGTGGTGGTGATGCATGTCCTCAGCTCCCTAAACCCAGCAGAGTATCCCGGTTCTATCAGAGTGGCTATTAGTGACTGGCCTCTGTCTTTAGCCTTGCCTTTGGGCTTTTAGCTGGGAGAAAACTTTTCTCTTAAATGGGAGATAGCACTTAACATGAACACATGTGGGGTTGGGGAACAGGGAGGGATGAGGGAGTTGTGGAGAAGCGCTGGAGTGGAGACATGTACTCTTCTGAATTGTTAAAGCCCTGTAGAGGATAAATCTAAGGCTGTAATAGTCCTTTATAATTAACAATATGTTTTTCCTGAGCAGGCCAATTTTTACTTTCATGACAGCTCTCTAAAGTAGATTTTATTAAGGAAAGTAGTTGAGAGGACTTAAATCTTCTGGCTTCTATGAGTTTCCCAATGGATAAACTTCAAAATTTGGGGGGGGGGGGTTCTGTATGGGATTGAGAAATATATTGATTGGTTGGGACAACACAACCCTTTAACTTAATTAACTAATTCCTCTTCATTAATAATATTTAATACTTAGAGAGCACCTATTAAGTGTCAGTCACTAAAGTGTGTTATTTTACACACACGCAGAGTATCGTCTATAGTCCGTTCGGAAGGTATCCAGCCATATAATATGAAAAATAGAGACATTTATTGAAGAAGATACAAAATACAAGGAACATTGTACATAGGACAATGATTCCTTAGCCCCCTTCAAAGTAGGCATCTTGAGACCTCTCACAGTTCTCCCAATCACCATCAGCTGGCCCTGAATCTCACTGATGGTCTGAAATCTCTTCCATTTCAAAGGTGATTTTAGTTTTGGGGAAAGCCCAAAGTTGCGGGGCACCAAATCTGGGCTGTAGAGGGGCTGAGTCACCTGAGTGATTTGATGTTTTGCCAAAAAACCTCTGTACAAGATGTGATACATGAGAGGGAACATTGTCTTGATGAAGCTACTAATCACCAGTTGCCCATAGCAGCAGCCTTTTGAATCATCCAAATAGTTTGTGTGGAGGAATGTTCAAGCTTAAATCAAAATGTAATGCAGATTCTTTGCTCCACTCAGTCATTTTGAATGTGACACACACAGTACACATGCTCACTCAATGGTGTCTACCTCCCCCAATGACTAGTACAGTGAAGTCGTCATTGTTCACACATGTGCATTCCAGTCCACTCTCCTTGGCTGCCAGGTTAACAGTGGCTGGACTTTTTCTGGAGATATATACATATATATTATATGTTATTTAATCTCTTTGCGTCTCAGTGTTCTCAGCTGTAGAATGAGAGAAATTTGTGTGTGTATGTAAAAACAAAAACTAAAATATACACATTTATGATTTGTGTGATTTACTATATGTATGATACACTCCAATGTTTTTAAAGAATTCTAAAATAAAGTATAGAAAAATGATATATCTGAATACTTTTATTGTGCAGCCATTTGCAAAATGTGATTTAATTGTATTTATTTGTCCATTATTGACATATTCTGATATGGATTCTTTCTGTCAGCATACCCATACATGCTCCCCAAATACATTTATCCTTGACAAACACATCTAACTATGCCAGTTATCACTTTATTTTGTTTCAGCTCCAATTCACCCTCCAATATATACTGTGATAATGGAAAGAACTCCTTTAGGGGCCTCCACAGAGAGCACCATGTCAGTTTTCCCAGCAGAGGGCACTGGAGAGACATTTCAGGAGGGAAGGTGCTCTACTGGTATTTCCTGCTGCAACACAGTGTTTGGCAACCTTGCAGCCTTTTCCTGGCCTCGCCTTAACCTTCCTTCCAGCAGCCTTCTCATGGAAATTGACCCCAGAGTTTCCTGTGCACACTGGCACCATGAGTCATCACTCACTTTGCAGCTGACTCCTGCATTCTCATCCCCTACACCTGCTACCACTCCCACTCTAGACCAGGGACCACACCTGTGCCTAGGCTCCCATTCTCTCTGTAAGCCTATCCCATGGGCTTCTGGTCACCTACACTTAAGAGGGACTGCAGAAAAATTGTAACCAGAATAGACCAACAAGCCTGTCTGCTACCCAGTAGGCTGAACTGCACCTTCTCCAGTAGGATCTGAACTCCAGCTTTGGAAAGATGGACACTCCTTCCAAGTTTGTCCTTCCTTGTGTATTCTCCCAAGAATACCATATATAGTGTCCTTATAGTCATTCTTTTATCAGAGCTTAGTAATTCTTTATATTAAACTTAACCCACTATGTGGTTTCCCTTCCTGATTAGATCCAGACTGATAAAGGCAGTGTATACATTTTATATCAGTTTTACTTGAAATACTGGATATGGATATGACCAATGAAACTGGATGTGACAACAAAAAAGGGAAAAGTGTTAAGAAAGAAATAAAGGATTAAATACATAATGAGGTTAGCTTTCCTAGGCAGGTTTTTTGTTTGTTTTTGCTTTACTTAGCAATACTCAGAATTGAATGATATAAATAGTATTGTACATTGTGAATTTCATGAAAATAAAAATAAAATATTTTTTTAAACTGGGCTATAATTTTACATTTTTGTAGGAAAACCATAATACAGGCAAATAAAACAAACATCAATTCATATTTAATGTGGACTTTTTTCAAATATTCAGTTAAATAATCCATCCAATAATCAGTAATTGAGTATAGCAGATATCTAATACTGTCAGGCACTGGACGTATGAACTCAGAGACAGAAAGGATTCACTATAAGTACCAGAATAGGGATGAAGAGGCTCATGAAGATGCAGAGAATGAGAATATTATTAAGGACAGAGTAGATTAGAATGGGAAGGAAGGAATCATTCTGAAGGGTAGGGACAGCATGAGCTGAGGTTTAGAAGTGAAAATAAACCTGACATGTGTTTGAACCAGAAAGGAAAAGTCTGTTGAATACTAAAGGTGATGAATAAGGCAAGGTGAAAGTATAACTAGGGTTGGAGAGGACCTTGAAAACAGAAGTAGAAAATTTGGTCTCAGTGTTGATGGTAAGTAGCCACTACGGGATTCAAGAGAAAGGTGGTGACTTCATGAAAGGTTTTTCAAGAAAACTAATGTAGGAATACCAATAAAGTTTGAGATAGAAAGGGCCTTGTAGGAGAATGGCTACCAGAATTAAATTGCAGTCAGTAAGACTCTCAGCCAACACACTTATATATGTAAATAGTATTTCAGTAATCGTAATGTTGCAATCAACTTAGTTTGAATTCTGAGTTTTGCCTTCCCAAGACTGGTTGAAAAACACTTGCATTTATTAACTTATTCAATGAAGATTTATAAAATCCCTATTATATCCAAAGTACTTTCTAGGCACTAGAAATAGAACAATAAATGAAATAAAATACCTATTTCCATGGAACTTGTGTTTTAGTGGGAGAGACAGACAACAAATAAGCCAACAAATCAAAATATAATGTCAACCTGTGATCCGTACAGGAGGTAAGGTGAACTGAAGAGAGTTTCAGTTTAGCTCAGATAGTCAGGGCAGGTACTCTAATTGGGTGACATTAGAGCAGAAACCTGAATGAAGATACATCTGCTGGATACTTGGGGAAAATTTTTCCAGGAAGAAAAAATGGAAACTACAAGGGCCTAGAAAAGGACCCATACTTGGTAGGTTTGAGGAACAGCAAGGAGGACAATCAAGGCAACTGAACGAGAATGAGCACGCAGAAGAGCAACAGGAAACCAAATCAGAGAGGTACTTGGGGCCATTTAACATAGAAGTGTGGGGAGGGTTTGGGAATTTGTTTTAAGGAAGATGAGGCAAGAAATTGACAAGATCTTATTTTGTGTTTAAAGATCACAATAGCTGTTCTATGGAAATGAGCTATTGAGAAAAGATGGGGGCAAGTGTTTTGTTTTTGCATTTGAGCCACTGCACATTGGTGGGAACAATTCCATAGAGAGGAGGAAATGATAAGGCATACCGCAGGGGAAGGGCAGGGGGAGAGGGAGCTAATTGTAAGAACAAAGTCCTTGAGTGCAAGAGAGGGTCTGGGGACCTGTGCACTAGTGGACAATGTAGCTTCTTAGACAGGAGCTTGTAGCCTTTGTCTGTTATAAGAGATTTGTCTCAGACAGTCATCAGGCCTGGCCTCCTTAATGCAGTCCCCCCCTTACTGACTGCATTAAGCCCCCCAGGTTTAATGCAGTCAGTGCCAGTGTACAGTTTGGGGCACAAGACTCTTTAGAGACTGGAAAGCTCCAGATCTGGGATCTAGCCTTTTCCCAGTGTTCTACCTGACTTGTTTCCTCTGAGGAACTGCTACAGACTTGGGCTGCTGCCCTGGAGCACTCAAGGAATCGACAGACTTTTTCCCTCCTTCCAGCCCAGAGTTAAAGTCTAGCAGAAATTCTGGTTCTGAGTAAACTCAATGCACCTTGTAAAACATTCTTGCAGTTCATCTGTGATCTAGTAAAAGAACCACTATTTCTCTGAATGAGTCAAAAGAAAATGCTCTGAAAACTAGAATGTCAACCTGCAAATAGGTTTGACATACACGATAGAAAGAGAGAGAGAGACAGACAGAGTGAGCAGCTGGGAGCAGGATAATTCACTTGTTATGGTATTAATGCTACCATAATAGCATTAATGGCATAACATGCTACCAGTGGGAGCATGTTATGGTATCAAGAAATAACAGACAACCACTCCAACTAAGCTATGTTTCTTTTCAGTGACAGCACTGTGAGGAGTTACTGTCTTGATGTTTTGTGTGAAGAGACTTCCAGAACCTCCGTTATTGTGTGCTTTCCCCTCATAACATGTTTTTCCTCACCTCTTCCTAGGCTGAAGTTAATTCTCTCTTCTAGGCAATTCTACTTACCAGTCCCTGGAAGTGGTTTTTTTCCCCAACATTGTCAGTAGTAGCCCATTAATTAATCATGAAGTTAATTTTGTGATTTGCAACAGGCAGTTTTTTCTCCAAAGCACTAAAATAGAACAGGTAATAGAGAAAGTTCCCAAGTGCATTGCATGTGATAAGGGTAAGTATTCTTTTCTGAAAGTGTTGTTACATCTGTGTGTTTTCTGGGTCACAATACAAAATGCATGTTATATGGGTCACTTATTATGGGTCATAATCGAGGGAATTTGAACAGACTGTCCTAGAAACAGCCACCCTCATTACCGCACCTGTCCTCTCTCTGCTTTGGAATACTTTTTTCTCTTCAATCCAAACTCTGCTGAATATCCACTTTTGAGAATCATCTGTTTCCCAGTGAAAATAGCCTTCCTGGAGTTTTTGTACCATGTTACCTGTTGTGTGTCCTAAAACTGTAGCGAACACTCAGGAAAGTCCCATCAATAAAGCACATTCAGGGGCCACTGAGTCACTCTGTTTATCTCACATTTGGTTTTAGAATTAGATGAGCTTTAAGATGTTCTTATTCTCTTAGTCATTAAAGATAGGCCTAAGGATTTCCAGCTTCAACTTTATAGAGTATCAGACAATGTGATGAATTAATCAATGTTAAGTCATTCCATTCTCCTATTAATCAATGCAGTTTCTTAGCTGTTGCAGTTGTTTGTTTGCTTTTCAAGCATACTTTTTTCTCAGTCTTTGCCTTTCTGGACTGGAGTCTTATGCTCGCTCCATCCCTCCATGTGATTTATTCACATGTCACCTCTTCAGTCATTCACTCTACTCCATTCACCTCTACTACAGTGTATTCAGGGTTCACTAAACAGAAGTGTATGTAATTTTCTAAGTTCAGATGCCATGACTTTCTACAAAGGCAAGAAAATGTTTCTTTTTAAAACTTCCCATGAAACCCAGTCTTTTTGTGATCTTTTTGTAATTCCTCACTGGGAACATTACAAGCTACAAAACTCCTTATTGAGGTCTTTACTGTATTTGATTGCAATCATGTTAAAGTTATAATTTGAAACAAATAATCAGATTTAAAAAATAGGCAGAGTAGATGAATAGATATTTTTTCAAAGAGGATGCACAGAAAAGGTGCTCAACATCCCTAATCATCGGGGAAATGCAAATCAGAACCACAATGAGCTATCACCTTATTCTTGTTAGAATGGCTACTATGGAAAAGACGAGAAATAAGTGTTGGCTAGAATGAGGAGAAAAAGGAATTTTTGTGCACTGTTGGTGGGCATGTAAATTGGTGCAGTCACTATGGAAAACTGTATAGATATTCCTCAAAAAAATTAAAAATAAAACCACCATGGTATCTAACAATTCTAGATCTGGGTATTTATCTGAAGAAAATGAAAAAAACTAATTTGAAAAGATATATGGACCCCCATATTCATTGCAGCATTATTTACAATAGCCAAGACATGGAAACAACCTAATGCTCATTGATGGATGACTGGATAAAGAAGATGTTTCATATACAATGGAATATTAGTGTCCTAAAAAGGAGTTAAATTTTGCCATTTGCAACAACATGGATGGGCCTTAAAGGCATTATGCTAAGTTAAATAAGTCAGACAGGAAAAAGATAAATTCCATATGAGCTCACTTATATGTGTAATCTAAAAATAAAACAAAACAAAACCAACCACCCGACAAACAAAAAACCTCTGAGATCATGGATATAGAAAACAGATTGGTGGTTGCCTAAGCTGCAAAGAAGCAATGCTTTTTGCCTTGCTGTGGAGGCCAGGGGAGCAGGCCCCCTCTCAAGGTAAAAGTAGACTAAGTCAGTGGTTTTAAAACAAGAGGTCTGTCTCTATTATTGCCTTTAGTACCAAACTCTAAATGCAAGACATTCCAGAAGGGAAAAAAAAAATCCATTATTTCAGTTCTGTAAAAAAAAACCCTCATTTTTCTATCCCCAAAGGGTCTTATCTCCAATTGATGAATTTCAAACACCCAATTATTTTAAATATAAAAATAAAAGGAGTATAATCAAAGCAAATTTAACATGTATTTATTGTGGCATATTTCTTTAATAATTTTATTTATTTGTGCTCTTCAGGCACTTTGATATTACATCTGAATGGAGCAATGGAAATACCTGTAATATAGATCCATTAAGTGTCAGGATTTTTTTTTTCCAAACTAAGGAACTAAGGAGAGTGGCTTATTATATTACAAAGTGAGTGGAAAAAATAACTTTTCTACCCTACAGCCCCCAAAATAATGGTGGAAAACCATCCATACCTCGAGTGTTCTGGGTGACTCATCTGTTGCTCTTTCTACTGAGTGTAAGCAATGAGGCCCCTGGGTAATATGGAACACCGTGGACATGGGTGGCACCAGGATACCTGTGTTCCTCAGCATCATGAATTATTGTGACAAACCCAGGAAACAGGCTCCCTGCTTTCTAAAGAACTAACTCAACTTGTTTCTTGGACCAAGTCCAACTGGCTGAAGTTCATCCTAGATAAAACAAAAAGGAACCTAACTGAAAGGAAGAGAAATTGGAAATCTGACAAGATATCCAATATCAACTCTTTTTAAGGGCCCACATTGTCAGGCTGGTGAGTAATTTTGTGGTAAATAGCTATTTTCAGGATCCCAAGGGAATGCATTGGTGAAAAATGCACGCTTTTACGTCTAACTCCTCAGGAAACCGAGAGCCAGACGTGAAATGTAATTCTAGAAAGTAGTGTCCTGAATTTGCTCAATGTGCACTCTGACTAGCTTAAAGTGGAAACATACAGATAACAGGCACATTATCATCAAGTAGAACCTCATAAAGCACAGAACTTGGTCTGTGTAGAAAGCAATCAAGTACAATCTCTTAGTGAAGTAAACACAAAACCAAGGGTCAAAAGTCCAGCCTTTGCCACTAAACTGTAAATTTGGACTTAGCTCCACTACTTTTCTTTTTTTTCTCTTCTTTTGAAGTAGTTCAATATACAAAAATTATAGAAAGGAGATATATATAGATATATATTTAACCTAGGTTAAAGAAATCTTAACATTTGGATGCATTTGCCTCAGATTGTTTTAAAAGATATGAAACAGCATGGTTGAAATACTGTGAACTTCCCACCCTCCATTCCATCCCGTTCTCTCCATCCTCCACAAAAGTAATTACTATTCTGATTTCTGCTGTCTACCATTCCCATGACTGTTATTAAGCTGTGATATCATAGGTACAGATCCATAAACACTACTTAGTGTTGTGTTGAATGTTTGTCAATGTTGTTCCGATGATACTATGTATACATACAAGAGTCAGCACTAATGAAAGGGTTAAGAGCAGGCACCCTGGAGCCTTACTGTCTGGGTTCAAATAGTGGTTATGCTACTTCCTTCCTGTGGGTCTTGGGCAAATTATTTAACTTCTCTGTGCCTCCATTTACTCATTCATTAAACAGGGAACGTAATGGATCCTACCTTGTAAGTTGTCATGAAGATTAAATACATTGACATTTGGGCAGTGCTTTGGAACAGTACCTGTCACAAAATAAGCACTATGTATGTGTTATCTATTATTATTCAAATGTTTTAGAGCACAGGTGTCAAACTCATTTTCACCAGGGGCCACATCAGCCTTGCAGTTGCCTTCAAAGGGCCGAATGTAATTTTAGGACTGTGTAAGTGTAACTACTCCTTAACTAGGGGTAAGGAGCTCAGTGCTGCCACCGGGTAGAAAAAAGATGGAGGGCCGGATTCAGCCCTCGGGCCTTGTGTTTGCAACCTGCGTTTTAGAGCATTTTGTTGTATGAATATATTCTACTGTACTTGTCTAACCTCCTTTTGATGAATATTTAGGTTATTTCCATTTCTTTGTATTATAAAAATTCTTCAGCATGTCTCCTCATGCACATGTGGGCAATTTTCTCTGGTGACTATGCCTAAAGAACAAAATTTCTGGGTTTTAGGTGAGCTCAGCTTTGGGCTGTAGCAGATACTAGCATATCATTGCCCAACATATGGTAAAAATTCCCACTGTCACTCAAAGTCTCTAACATTCTACATCCTCACCAGCTCTAGTGCTGCCTGGTGTCATTTCTGTATCCTATGAAATGAGAGCAGGGAACTAGATGACCTCTAGTGTCTTTCCGCACTTCTATGTTCTCTAATTCCCTTTCCTTGAATTTCCCACTTTCTTCCTTCACCTACAGATAATCTAGTCCGGTGAATAGCAAACTATTTCATTTGAGCCTAGAAGCCTGTTTTTGAGTATTTATATATATTTAAGTCTAAAAACTAGGGCATCCAATAATACAATTTCAGGAGTCATAAGGAAAAACATTACCTAAACTGACAGGTATTCATCCAATGCTGTTGATATAGATCAGGAATTGTCAAGCTTTTTAAAACAATAAACTTTTAAAAAACATATAAACTGAATTACAAGATAACTACAGCTTGTTCCTTTTTTCTCTTTGTTTTCCTCTAATACATATCTTACACAATTGTAAAAGTTCTTGTAATGTAATTATCATTACTGCTTTGGTGAACTTTCTGAAATTAAGAAATATTAAAATGCTTCAATTTATCTTGTTACTTTATCCATTAAGTTTGCATTTTAAATTCTACTTGATCACGTTCTGATTTTAGACTGGTATATGTTTTTCTACACTAAAATCTTCTGGAAATATCCAGATTAGAAAACAATTACCCACTGCTGCCATACAGCTCTGATTTTTACTACCTCTAATTTCTATGGGGAAAAATACACAGCGGCAGGCTTTGAAGGTTATAATTGCAGACCAACATTGCCACCTAATGATAAAAAGCTTAATCACATCATATTGCCAGTTGGAAAAGTTGTTTTTTAAAAGTATATATATGCAAAACTCTGCAGTGATCTCTTCCTTTGAGAACATCACATTATGACAGAGTTGAGAGACACACATCAGACATACCAGCAAGAAAAGATTGTTGGGTTTCTGATCCCTCACTGACTGACATCCACAAGTCCCAGAATCCTCTCTCTCATTTCTCAGATGCAGTTATTAAAGATCTTCAGACTTCAGCTGGCTTTCCCCTGTCCTTATGCCAAGCCTATCCTAGTCTTAATATGTTAAGGTGCTAGTCCCAGATAGCCATTTGAAGTCTGGAATCAGCCTGGAATATGGCTGGTTTCTGGATTGCCAAAAAGTGAGCTCCTGCTTTTGCAGCCACACATACCCAGGTCAGCACCCTTACTGTGAGCCTCCCCAAAGCCACATTTCCTGTCTTTTTGAAATATCCCCTGATGAAGCAGGAACCCAATTGTAAATTCTTGCACTGCACTCCAGATGTCTAAACTGGAGCCCTCACCACCACCTGTCAGAGCCTCTGCCTAGAGAAGTTGTGAGAAAAGAATTAGCTAAACCCTCCTGACCCCAAGTCTTTAAACCAAGAATCTACCACCATCCTATGTGAATATAAACAAGACTCATAGAGCTTTGGGTCAGAGGTTATCAAGTCAGAACCCTAGGATATGTCTCCAGCCCAGATCAGACTCAAAGTAGGCACCCCCAGATGCTGAGATTGGGGCTGCTCCTCCAGGTATGTAACTCTCACTCATTCCTGCCTCACCACGCTGCCTGACATGAGTAGCCAGCAAGCTTCTTAGAGGTTTTTATCACAGGCAAGAAAGAGCACAAAGAAAAGAATAAAATACAGATGGAGGTGAATGAATGATAAGAATACGAAAGAAAAGAGAGGAAAGGTAACACTTGTCTCAGGCAGAAATCATGTTACACATTACTTACACCCTCCCACTGCAAGACTAGACACTTCTTCTACAGTAAAGGCATCCTTGCCAGCTGATACTAAAGAGACAGGCAAAATTTGGAAGGGAAACTTAAGACTGCAAAGGCATAATGCATATAGTTCAATGGGTATTCTGTAGGTAGAGAAGTATAAATGCTATCTTTGATGTACACTGATTGAGGTCCACATAAACATCTGACATATCAAATCAAGAAGCAGCTATGGTAAATTATATTGTTGTAGGCAGGGATCGAAGTCTTTTATCAATTCCTGTGATCTGTGTTAGGAAGAATATTTTGAACCACTGCTGGGTTCAGCAATAAGGGCTGTGTGATGGATTAGCAATGTCTTCCGTGGCCATGCATGTGTTGTATTTGCCTCTTTTCTTTTCCAAAACAATCCTCCCATTAACTCCTTTCTGGTTCTCTGGGTATGTGCTTCTTTAATGTGGGTATGAATCACCTAATAGTCTTGCTAAAATGCAGATTCAGACATGGTAGGTAGGCCTGAGATTCTGAATTTCTAAGACGCTCCCAGGTGATGCCCATTGTACTCCAAGTTTCCTTTTCTAACATTACAACGATTTCCTTTGTTAATCACCCACGATATTATTACCTTTATCCCTTTTTCTTACTGCTGATCAGTCAGAGAAGGAAGACATTAGCCACAGCTGTCAGGCCATAATAATCAGAACAAAATTTAATTTATTATTAAAAATTCCTGCCATGGCCAGGTAGCTCAGCTGGTTAGAGCATTGCCCTGATACGCTGAGGTTGTAAGTTCAATCCCAGTCAGGGTATATACAAGAATCAAAAAAATTAATGCAAAAATAAGTGGAGCAACAAACCAATATTTCTCTCTCTCTAAAATAAATAAAAATCCTAGAAAATGTTATATATTTCATATATCATGTTTCACATGTATGTTATATATGTTTCATATGTTTAATATATGTCATGTATATAACATATATGCATATATTTGTATAGTAAAGTCTGATCAGTAATGCTTTTATCAGTAAGAAGTTTCTCTCAATCACTCTTTCTAGGCCCAGGGTATGACAATTAATATCTTTAAAATGACCCCGAAGCTCTACAAGATCCTAAACTCCCTACTAAATTATCCAATAAATAATACTCACTATAGTTTTAGAATTCATTTTACTTTATTGCATTCTAATTCATTTTAAATATATCCTGAACATGATGTACATAGTACTTCCCAGTCACTCCTCAACAATGTAAGTTGCCTGAGAGTGAGGGACACCTGTTCACTTTCATAAACATTATTACATGAAGGGAGCACAGGTGGGGGAAATCAGGAGACATGGATACTGACAAGTTAACCAGTGTATATCTCTGCACATTATCCACTGTGGAAAATCCTAAGATATGATGATTCTTTAATCATAGTACCTCACAAGCAAATGTGTGGACCTTGTGCCTACACCAAAGCACATGTTCTTCATGGAAAATTCCCCAGCCGAATCTTCCTCTCATTCCAATGTAATCATACCACTGAAAGGATCATGAGGCACATGCTTGTTAATAGCCAGATTTTCAGTCCTGTGTTGTGTCTGTAGGCCCACTTTCAACTCCAGGTCCTTCAATGGCTGAAAACTCTGTTTCGATAAGTGGTTTCAGAAATTTCTCAACCTTGGTTAGTCTTTGCTTCAGTTTCTGCTGCATGGACTCATATTCAGCCAGGATCCGAGCAAACCTTGTTTGCAGGAGCTCTACTGACCCTTCCATTCGAGTGACCTTCTCATCAAGATCTTTAGGGTCCCTTCCAGCATTTGCAATATTTATATCCAGCAGACCATCTTTCATCAAAATTTGCTTCCCTTTCTCTTCTAGCATACTTTTGGCATCTGGGTACTCAGTGAGAGCTTCCATGAGGTCATCCTTTGAGAGACAGAACAGATCTGAGTAGCCAATGCTTTTAATATTGGCTGTTCTTCGATTGCCAGCTTTGCTGCCTTTAATGTTAAGGATGCTGATCTCACCAAAGTAGCTGCCATCACTCAATACCACAAACTGAGTGATTCCATCATCGGCCACCACAGCAAGTTTGCCTTCCTTGATGATGTACATCTCTCGTCCTATATCACCTTTCTTGCAAATGTAATCTCCAGGACTGTAGACTTGGGGTTGTAATTTCAAGACCAACTCCACCAACAGACCTGCTTCACAGTCGGCAAAAATGCGCACCTTTTTTAATGTGTCTAAGTGAACACTGATGGCAATCTCTGCTCTTAGTTTATCAGGTAGATACTTCAAGACTTCTCTCTCATCAACTGTTTTTTTGTTGGTCCACAGATAGTCAAACCATTTGATAACTCTCTTTTCCATATCTTTGCTTACATTTCGAAAATGCATATATTGCTTGATGGCATCAATTTTTGCTTGAAATTCTGCTCTGGCTGCATTCATGTTGGAAATCATTGAACCTATGTTACCAACAATGGTAGCGAAAATTAATACTCCAATTAGAAAATCAACCACTACAAAGACATACTCAGAATCCCTCACAGGAGGTGGTGTTTCACCAATGGTGGTCAAAGTCAGTGTGGACCAATAAAGGCTGTATACATATTTTCTAGCCAAACGGCCAAATTCAGGATCATTAATATCAGGATAGACCCATGTATCATTTCCAAATCCAATAGCTTTGGAAATTGAGTAGTACACACACGCGTTCCAGTGGATAATGATGACGATGTACATAACAAGGTTGGAAATCCTGAAGATGTTTGGGTAGTTTGTCCTTGTTTCTGTTCTCTGGAAGAACTCAAACATTCGAGAGATCCTTAATAGTCTGTTTAATCTAATTTCTGGGTAGTTCCACCCCAGCTTAAAATATAGCAGATCAGTTGGTACCACTGAAAGAACATCAAGTTTAAATTGCAAGCTTGATTTGTATTTCTCTATAAGTTTAAGCTTTTCCTTCACCAGCAGGCCTTGTTCTAGGTAACCTAAAATAGAAAAATATCAATGTCATGTTTTTTCTTTTATGCTATTGTATTTTTTCTAAAGTAACATTCAATGAACTTCACTGAGCTCAGAACAAGAACTCATGTTCAATAAATATGCTTTTAGTAATGTAATAAGATATGAGCACCAATCAACATATAGTTATGGAAATATTATTTTACAGAAATAAAAAGTCAAACTTTGTAAGTACAGAAGTGAGAAATTATACACACTGTAGATACACAAATCTCTCTAGATCCAGCATCTCCATCCAGGAAAAGCCATTACTTTTATGAATGGTGTTCTTGGAAAGTTTCCTGAATACCTGAGCACTGTGCTTTTACTTCACACTACTCTTTTGACAGAACCCCAACCTCACCCTTGAAACTTGGGTACCTGCCCTGCTGTCTAACAATTATGCGTATTTGTGCTTGCTCCTTCAATGGGAAGCATAACTGTCCTTGGTGGCAACATTTGCATATCTCCTTCTTGCCCACCGCCTCTCCTCCATGCTTCTTTAAATGTGTGGGATCTTCCCTTCTCCTACACTGCTACCGTGGCCTTAGAGTATTAAACCCAGAATTTCAGCACTCTGAGGCATTTCACTAGGAAAACAACTTTTCCTCCTCCTTGACTATCAGAGCTGTAAATAGGACACACCAGCTGAAACATTGCTCTGGTGTGCTCAAATTTAGAGAACACCCCTACTTTACTTTACATAACAATTCTTAAAAACCAAGCTCTGTGTTTACTGGATACATTTTCACACAGAGAGCACTGTAGAAACAATGAGCTTATATCTAACAAAAATACTTCAAGTAGGGAGTTATTAGATCCCACCCCCGGTCATTAATGCCTCACCATGGACCACAAAGTTGAGTTAAGGGTGTATGTTCTGTTTCTTAACAAAATTTCTAATTTGGCTCTGCTGGGTACAATGACATTTTCCCCCATGACTCTTCAATGTCCCTGTTAGGTAGCGACTTCCCTTTCCCCACAGGACTGACAGGCTGTTTCTGCTCTCTCTATTTCTTTCACCTGGCATAAACCCAATGAACACGGTAACAGAGGAAAACTACCAATCACATCCAAAAGGTTGCCTAGAAACATCCTTCTGAATCAGTTGGAGAGACCTACGCCTGTGGGTGGGAATATGATACTCTTGCTCTCAACTGTGCTTTTTCCACTAAAACATGTTTGTGAGTTTATGTTGAAGATTGCTTTAATTAGAAAATTTCAAATTATAGAGATAAAAGCATGAAATTGCAAAATATCCCAAACTGAACATATTTACCTGTCCTTGTTCGTACAAACATATCAAGAAGATAGACGACATCTGACAAGTAATCAAAAATGAGCCAATATTCTAGGTAATCAGACTGCAGTTCATCGAAACATGCTCTGTAAAAGAAAAACTTGTATAGCTAAAATACAATGGGCACCAATTTAAGTATCAAAAGTCCTCTTTGCATAATTTTATCCCAGTGAGAAGTGTAAGTCTAGGAGGGTCCTTGGAGTCCATTGAATCCACCCTGGATTTCCCAAATCTTTTCCCGAATAGGAGTAGTTGGGTTAGTTTTCTCACACTTCTGAATTCCAACATTCTTTCAATTATACTAGTCAGCTTTATGAAAACATTACATAAGAAAAATTGTCTGGAGCTAAAGTCAAATACATTGGGTCTTACATAATAACCAGGTTCATACTGCCTGTCAATACCTAAAATGTTTCAGAAAATTATGTTTGTTCCTGGATGGCTGAGCTGTTTACTATTTAAAAGACAAGGAACCATGGACATCATTTGGGAAACAAACCTTGCTCTAAAACAATGTACATCCTTAATCTTTTTCTACTCTTGGCAAAAATTTTTTCATGTAGGAAAACAAAATTTCCTCCAAAGTTCTAATTAAATGATTGAGCAATCAAAAGTTTAAAAGTATCATCTTCATCCCTCCATCCTTGTACTGGATTTCCAAGAATGTTGGGAATGAAAGTACCTACTCCTGCTCTTAGAAAAACATGTTGAGAATAATGTAACTTTTTACAACCTGGAGAAAAGAGGTATGTCCCGAAGAGCTCTAGACCAAACTGTTAATTCAGTTAACTTGGAAACTAGAAGTAGGCTGAGATCCACAAAAATATATAGACACCTTGCAATAATCATAGTCCAGTTGTACATGACGGGTAAGGTGATGCAAAACAGCCAGTTGTAGTATGTGTTTCCTGAGGGGTCAATAATCATGACTTCTTTCTTCTCTCTAACAGCAATTAGAAACAAAGGGGAAAGTCACCAAGAAACAAGAACATTCTTATTTCACCTGTCATATATGGTTATGCCCATCACCCACTCTTAATGAAATAGAAAGAAGCGGGAGAAGCTCACTCTGTAGTAGGAAGATTAGCTTGGCATCAGTGCACTAGTCATAAGAAACTAGTTAGTGAAGGGTAGCTAGAAAGTTAAATTACTAGTCTTACATTAAACCGTATACCAGACTTTTATTAAAGCCCTTGTTTTATTGTCATGCTTCTATTGCAGACACTTCTATTGCTTCACCCACAAAGAAAGAATCATGGCACGGATTATATCAATCTCTGGACATTCCACAGAACTCTCTGGCAGGTTATGGATGATGGGAGAATGCTGGCTTTGCCATGCCCCCTACCAGGTAACAAGACAACCAGAAACTACACTGTAAGGAGGGAACTCATGGCTATTTTCTAATCTGTATGGAAAGAAGAATATAACATAATCTAATAAAACTGCTTGTTCATAAGTACATGCAAAAGATTAGGAGAGACAAGAGCGGGCAAGAGGAAGGAAAGATGAAAATACATGGTAAAATAAAAATTTTAAACTTTTTCTAGTATTAAGCCTATATTTTTAAGGGTCTTTTTTCTCCTTACACAAACTTCAACAACTTTCTAACAAGCACAAATGATTGAACCATTGTCTAGTAAAGAGTTTAAGTAAGTTTACAAAACAAATTTTCCTTTAATAAAAAGTAAAAAGAGAGCTTTGCAACTATCACTCAGCCTTACCATTGTGAAATTCTAACTCTCAAGTGTTTGTTTTAAAAAGGATCTTTCAGCCCTGGCTGGTGTGGCTCAATGGATTGAGTGCCAGCCTGTGAACCAAAGGGTTGCTGGTTTGATTCCCATTCAGGGCACATGCCTGGGTGGCGGGCCAGATTCCTAGTAGGGTGCACATGAGAAGCAACCACACATTGATGTTTCTCTCCCTCTCCTTCCCTCCCCCTCTCTCTAAAAGTAAATAAATAAAATCTTTAAAAAAAAAAAAAGGATTTTTCCAGTGGCTGGTGTTTCGTCTCTTGAAATTAGGCATGGCTTTTGCAATGAGACTTCTTTACTTCAGAGTGTTTGCCATACAGCATTTATTATGCAAAAATGGTAATGAAATTAAATTTATATTTCAATTTTTAAAATTGATGGTAAGACACTAGAAATCCAGTTCTCCTTGGAGCCTAAATATATCCCAGTGGTAAGTTAATGTTTATCAGTGCTTGGGAAAGGGAATTAATGATAACAATGAAAATTGTTGATGAGATAACTAAGAATAATGCTTCCATTGTTAATTTTAAGAAAATTTAAAATTTTTATCTATATTTAATTTCAATTTGTTTAGTCTTTATACAGGATCTCTTTACTATAAAGTTTTGGGAATTATCCCTGTATCCAAAACCCATCACAAACGCATTCCAAATTTCAATGAGAGTAAAAGAACGTACTCTTCTTTCTTTTCTTTGTCTTTCTTTTCCTCTTTCTTTTTCTTCTCTTTGTCCTTTTCTTTCTTCTTTTTCTTCTCTGGGTCCTTTTTATTTTCATTTTTATCATCTAACTTGCTGGAAAAATGTGATATGTAGTTAGTATTAAAATACAAAAACATTATGGGAAGGAAAATGTGGAAGTCTAGCTTACCTTTTCTTTTCTTTTTTCTTTTTCTTTTTTTCTTTTGGTTCTCTAGAGAAGAAACAATATCTCTGTAACATAATCAAGTTGCATTCTGACTTCCTTTCTTATTTACATTTCTCTCCACTGAGCAAGAATTCTCAGCTTCGTATTCAAAGACCTGCCTATGTGCTTAGAAGCCAGAAATCTGGTCTCCTAATGGGGACTTCTACAAAAAAAAAGTGCATTTGGGTAACAAAGCAAACAAACAAAAATTCCTGGGTAGGTGAATGTGGAAAACTGAGAAAGTGCCGGTGGTTAAAGGCATAAACCCAAGGAGAGAAATTTAAGGAACAATAGCCTCTAAAAGACTTCACTTGCAAAGTTGCAACATATATTTAAAATTATTTAGCCCTGTCCATGCAAATCCATTAGTTGGAATGTCATTGCACTATGCCAAGGTTGCGGGTTCCTTCTCCCGTCAGGTCACATACAGGAAACAGCCAGTGAATGAACAACAAATGAATGTTTCTCTCTCCCTCTGCCCCCTCCATACTTCCTCTCTCTCTCTCTAAAATCATTAAAAATTATTATTAAAAATTATTTAAAATAGAAGTTTCTTGATGTTACTTATATTTACCCTTGAATAAGAGCTTTGAGAATTTCAAGAAAATGCCATCTATTTTCTGTAGAGGGTTAATCCTGCCTGAAGCAATTTTTTAATGAGTTCTCAAAAAGCTCTGTGGTAACAGTGGAATCCTATTTCTTAGAATTATTCACTGAATTTGAGATAATTTTTTTCCCCATGTACAATTTCTTCTTAAGTGAGGATATGTAATTAGAGGCCTCTTTCTATGACTGATTTTCTCAATTAGCAGAACAATGGATTCTGGAGTCAGACAGACAGACCCAAGGTCTCAGGAAGCTGCCATTGTTGGCTCCAATGTCTTGATAAGATTTATTATTCAGACATGAAAGAACAAGCAACTCGCTACCACTAGGACCATCAGAGAAGTCTGTTAAAGGGAGGCCTAAACCTAGGCTTCAAAGTATGAGCAAGAGTTGGAAAAGCTGAGAAGAAGAAGGACAATGTTAAAGGGAGAGGGGATTTTTAGTTGCAAATGCACAAATAAATCTCCTCTGGGTACAAATGACCCAGAAGAAGTGGAAAGCTACTAGTGAGGAGAAATAGGAGATAAAATTGACAAGTGAAGGGAAGCTTGGCATCTAAGGTCATCCTGTACAAACAGGAACAAAATATAAAATTCTCCCTTGGAAAAGGGAGAATTTATTGGTATGGGAGCACACTCGTGTGACACAGGATTTAACGCCCTAGCATCGATCCTGGGAGACGGTGCCGACGCACTGCCTGGATGGCCCTTGAATGCTCCAAAAAGGTGAGGGCCCACACTAAGTGAGACACGAATGACAAAATACCATGTCAGATGGTAGAAGAAGGTATCAGAATGACTCCGAGAGTGGTATGTTAATGTGGACACACTACATGAGGAAGGTAGCCCACCAATTGATCATGTTCCCTAAAAAGGCTCAGAGAATCAAAAAGTGATAAGAAACGTGCCGGTGGGAGGGGCACCAGCAGCACCGCGAAGCTCAGCGGTATCGTCTTCTGCAGGCCACAGCTGGTAATAGGCGATGCTGCTGCAGAACTGGGTTCCCTGAGAGCAACAGGGGTGACAGGATTTAGAAATTCCAGAAACCGGTGGCAGTGCTTACCCTTCAAAGAGAGATGGGTCCCCTAATCGTAATTTTCAGTATTCAAATACATACAGACTACTTTTAATACAGGTAGCTGTACATTTTTCAGAAGTTCATAAACCAACAACAAAATAACAATATCATTGCCATTGTGTTAGATAGAGTTTGCCTGGGAAATATCTGCTCTATAACAGGTTCAGCTATATCCCTACCTTTTTAGTGGTTTTCTTTATAAATGAAGCTTTTGTTCTCTATTGTAAATGTACTTACTGCTCCTTATTGCTGCTGTTGTTAACATTGAAAAGTGCAATGACACCGGGCAGGTACTGCTCCCTAGGAAATGAAAACATGCAGTGAAATCATAGTAATCATAATGTCCATGGTAAGCACACAGTCTTAAAGAAAAAAACTCTTTGCAGTTTCTACTTATTACTGGTGATTCTCTAGACAATTTTTGAAAATATAGAGCCTCCATGAAGCACAAGCTATTAAATAACAGGCCAAGAACCAAAGTGTTTAGTACTCACCTATTGACCAGTGCTCACACCAAGAAGTTAACATCCTTCCTGGTCTCCAGTGAGCCCCCTGAATGCCACTAACTCCCACAAGAGACCTAATTCTTAGACTTAGGAAGATAGGAAGGGGAAGAAAGGCAAATGAAACTAGTGGAAGAGCTGGAGGTGGACATTGAAAAGAGACATAGGAGAGAAGGGGAAAAAAGAAAGGAGAAAAAGCAAAAAAAAAAAAAAAAAAAAAAGAATATGTTCCCTAAGATGGGACCCCCTGACTCACACAAACACCACACTGCTTCCACACCCTGGGGGTCACGTGTGTGACATTTCCATAACAGCTTATTCCCTGCAGAGGACATTAAGCTTTTCTTTTCTGGCTACTCACTCCAGCGCTCTACCTCCCTGAAAGGAGGGTCAAATGGGATACAGTATTTTAAAAAATGACAGACCCCCTTCTCAACTGCTTTAGGACCCTGGAAGCAGGATCAGAAAGGAAGAGGAGATCAGAGAGGCCTGGGGCATGAGGTTTCTTAAGAGACAGCACGTGTCTCAGGGCAAATGCTCAGCAAGAGGAGCAATGACTTGGAGGCCCACGAACGTGAATAATCATCAGGCAGTAGCAGTTTCCCAAGAAAAGAAAAGGGTCAGGAACAGAAGTAACAAGTTCCTCCTAAGATCCTGCGTAGTGACACAGGAGCAGGAGCATTTGCCAAGTCCACTAAGTGAAAGGAGAAGATGTTCTTTTCATTTAAACACTGGTTTAAAAACCAGCCTGGGGGGATAGATCATACTGCTCACCTCTGTGATGGCCCACCCCTTCTGAATGAATTATTTCTGAAGGACTCCTTTGCACAGGGGGTTTCACTCTCGGAGTCTTCAAATATAGAGGCACTGCCATCATCATCGGAAAAGGAACTGCAGTCCAACAGGAGGGAGATATGAATTAGATCAATGTTCTAAACCATAGTGACGGAACCCCAGTTCTCATTAGGGGGACCATTGCCTCATCCCTTCTCCTGCCTTCTCAAACTAACACACACAACAACTTTCAATTAGAGTGAAATGAGAGCTGTACAGAATACACAGAGTTATATGCACTATTCAGTGAGATACGTGTAATTAAGACAATACTTTCTAGGTCTTCTGCAACTCTCTCGTTTGATTGATGTTAATATTTACCAAATAGAAAATGTGGTGTCTGTGTTTTAGGCCATATTGTACAGTTGTATGGACTAACCTGTAAAAACATTCCATCCATTAAAAATATATTCAACCTCACATATACACATTCTCTTCATTTATAGGGTAACTGCTTTCAATTATACTTTTAAAACATGCTGGCATTTCACATTCTGTATTTTTTTTCACATGTATCTATGGAAATATTATCCCTTTAGAATTGAAATGTCCCATGAGGAAAGGTCCTGTCAGTGACTAAGGAAATATTTGGCATAGGAGCTTCTAAATAATGAATACGATAATATCTATTTATTTGTCACACAAGTTACCCTGTTTCAAACTCTAAGTAAATTTACTACATTAAATAAATTACAAAGTTCAAGGGTACAAATTAAAAGTTAAATGGAAAGTAAACCTAGTTAAATTTAAGAAATGTGGCTGGTATTTAAAATGCATAGAAAATTGCATAGAGTTACCTGCATGCTCCATTTTCCATCCTCCTGATTTCCTTTTCCATGTGTGGGACAATCACACTGGGCAGGTTTGTGAAGGAGTGTTGTGTATTGATAATAGTTTTCTTCATGGTTAGTTCAACATCTGGGGAGAGAAAAAGCTTATTAGGAGGAAGATTTTTTAATATATTTACATATATAATAAAAAGCTTCACTCTACCGTTCTTCTAAGGCTATAGTAATAATCCTATTTCCAGTTACATGTGGGGATTATTCTTTAATAGAGTACAACATGGCCTAAACCATTAAGTACCACTTGCCAGTGTTTAATGTCTTTTTTAAAATTCAAGAATATAGCAGAGGGATAGAAAATTTTTTTGTTTTTTGTTTTTAATTTAGGATTTACCCAGTTTTGATACTCAGACAATGTGGGTTTTGGACAAAACTAGAGGGATTTCACATATACATCAAACATTAAGCAACAATAGAAAGTAATAAAATAAAATATAAAATGGGTGTAATCAGCAGTGAACATCTTTACGCATTTAGAGAAAAGGATTTTGAGTGGTATTTACTTTGGAGTAAATAAGGATGCAACTGATCCACATTTTTAACAAGTCCTCTAAATTACTGTGATGCATACAACCTTAGCAACATAGTTTGGGAAACACTGGCCTAAACTCTCAACTGGGGACTTATTTTCTAAGATCAGGTGGAACGAGTTGGGCCAGACCTGGATTCACTTTCCAGCTCCTTCCAGCATGTACCACCCTATTATTGCCTTCTACTGCATTGCCTCCACTGGCCCACTTCAACTGCTCTTGGTGGGTGATTTCTGTCCATGGTCCTCTGGAGGACCCTCTCCCCAATTCTGAAGGTACCCACCTTGAGAAAGCCAGAAACCATGACAAAGATGCTGTTCCCTGCTGCTCCTCTGGCTGCCATGCAGGGGTCTGGGCTGCAGAGTGGAGAATCTTCCTCCTCCCAACCCCTTGCTTCCCTTAATCACCTGGGCATGGAGAGGCCTTCATCTTCCACGAGCCACCACTTAAAAGAACATACCTGTCTCTACAAAAGCCAGCACATGTGATGTACCCTTTGAGGGCCTCTAAAAACTCTAGGAAGACTTTTTAGGTGGTAAAACTGGGGGTCCTGTGGGTACGAATGGGCAGGAACAGGGATTACATGTGCTGTTAATCATATGCAAATTTATTTGAATCCAAAGACTCTAAGGGTCCAGGGACCTTTAGGTTAGAGAATCATACATTCAAGCAAGGCTATGTTTTCAAGGTACACACTGATACAGATGGACCAGCTCTTTATAGCCAGCATCCCTTTTGATGGTAATTGTCCAACAACTGTAAAATTTCCTAATATTTTTAATATTAGGAAATATTAATAACATTAATATTTAATAACCCCTGTTCCCTAATGTTATTTTTTAAATAGTTTTCTGGTATATGCCTTAGTGCCTCCATTAGTTTGGGAGTTCTTGGAATTCAGGACAATTTCTGATGTTCTTTTTTCATCCTCCTTAATGTTTATTATGATTCTATAAAATTAGTATGTGCTCAGTACCTAGTTCATTTAGTTACTAAATCAGTCCATCAGTGACATATTTATTTTAGAAAGTTTTCCATTTATTACATGTTTTTAAAATGGGAATAGTGTTTTCTAATTAAACAGAAAATTTATAATTCATATAATAATTTCTTAATTTCTTAATACAGAGGCTATGGTATGAAAACAGATTATTCCTAAGGGACAAAATGGTGTTCTGTCTCCAATTCCCTCATGGAGCCATACTGTTTCACACTCTGCACCTTTGCCTGTGCATTCCCTCTGCCTGGGGAGTCCACCTCCCTGATGTCTTAGAAACGCATTACCCGTTGTTTAAGGCCAAGCCAAGGTCAGCTGCGAACTGACTCCCCACTCGACTGAGCTAATCACTTCCTTCCCTTCTCTGCCACTGCATTTTGTACATATTTCAGTTCTTTTGCTCTCTGGTAGGTTGTTGTACACATATCTTTATAATGAGGCTGTGACCTTTGAGAGTGGAGACCTTTGTAACCATGCAGAATGCCTGCATATAATAGGTACTTAATAAATGCTTAAGTGAACAAATCTTGTTTTTTAAAAACTTAAAATTATACTTGCATGAATTTTCATTAGAAGCTATGAAATCTCACTGAATTTACAATGATTTTGAAAAGATTCTTAGCATAGTAGGCATGGTGGATTGACACACAGCATCCATTCTTCTCTCCTAGTGTGCTTTCATGATTTGCAAAACTGGAACAGCTAAAAATCCACATTTCCCAAACTCCTTTGCATCTTAGACTCTGTGTGCCAGTTAGGTGTGGTCAATCAAATTCACTTTTATGAGCTTTGGAGGGTGGAAATGAGGTGAAGACAAGGGTTCTTCCACCTCTACTCTGGCTGCCAGCAAGAACAGCCAGGGAGACACTGGGTTCCTGGGGCATCCACCCCTGTGCAGTCACTAGCTTTCTGAGAGCTTATGCTGGTACGGGGCTAGCAGGAATGGAGTGGCTCTTGAAGTAATAATTGCAGTGGAAGTGGCTTCTTGATCCCTGGATCACACTTAACATGGCACATTCTGGAACAGAGTTCCAGTGGGGGCTTTCTCATCACCCACCTTCCAGATTGTGAGAGAGTAAGAAATTTCCAGGGAGGCCAGTTCTGGGATGCTGTTCTGAGGCCATACCTGGTGGCAGGGTGGGTGGGTTAGTTCAGGAGGGACTATTGCTTTAGCCCTTCCAAGGACTGTGTTAGTTCAGAGAATTAACGTTCTCTATTTAAAGGGCCAGTGTACAGTTTGGTTTTTGCTAATAAACAGAATATTTTCCTGATTCTAAATAAGTGGGGTGCTATGGAACATCAAAATGGTTGTTGAAACAAGAGAAAGGAGTAAAGGAAAAGGACAGAGGAAAATGTAAAAGGAGAGAAAGAAAAATGGAAAGAGGGAGAGAGAGAGAATGGGGAGGGAAAGCAAAAAGCAGAGAACATTCCCAGACTGCTGTTGTTCTAGTTGTTTGGAAAAAATATAGGAGGAATATTAATGGTCGAACCAGGTTTGTTGACTTGTCTCCCACAGTTCTCTTACACAGGACTATTTTATGGTGACATAATGGACCACCCTTGATTTCTGCTGGCATTTGAAGATCTACATTATAATAAATTCTGGAATTCATTGAAATTTTTTACATTAGTCTAACCTTTCAAGATAATGAGAGTATTGTCCCCTTAAATGTGTTCATGGGTCTTTTATTGAAATGAGCAAAATCACCATTATGTGCATCCCATATTTACAAGCACTAGAGGGAATTTGAAGAAAGGTAAGCTTAACAATGATGCTCTTTGCTTTTTAGAGATTTCCCATCAAAATATAGAACCAAGCAATATAAGGAGTACAGAGGCCTCTAAAAATCCAGGAATCTTAATTCACTTTAGCCATTCCCATGCTTTACAAACATTGGATAGTGTATCAGATAGTTGTGTTTGTGGTTTTTATATATCTTTGTTTAATAATACCTTTGCTCCTGCTGTTTCCATAGTATAAAAGTATTGACTCTTTTTGTTTTTCCCAGGAAAAATCTTATTCGTTCTTCAAAAATCAGTTTAGAAGACTTTGATGACTACTTGGACACAAGAATTCCACACACTTTCTTGTTTGTATCCATAGTTCTTTACCTCATCATACTTACACAGCCTAATACACAGGTACTGGCATGTCTAGCTACTCTACCAGACTGTGAGGTCTTTGGGAAAGTTCATCCAGGGGCAGTCAAACCCAAACCTGACAGAAAGTAACGCTTTGCAGAATTACATTGGAGTCAGTGCTGCATCAAGTCCTAACTGTGTACCATAAATATAATTCATTATTACAATTACTTCAATCTTTCAATGAAACATAAGTAATAAAGTAGGAGCTACAAAATACATTTATTTTTATTACAAAAATAAAATACCTTGCTATGGCACAATTATCTTGATTGCTTAAGAATTTAAGAATATAAGGAAGAAAATGTTATGTGGTCCATCAACAGAGGCATGAAGCATTGGGATTCAGGGAGAGGGAAGGGAAATAGAAAGAGAGGTGCAAATCACTAGGAAGAGAGTTAGGGGTAATTCTGAGTGCTGACACCAGACATCCTGAGCTGCCTCCTCACAAAAACTGTCCTGCTTAATCAGAAACCAAGGAAATATCAAAATGTAAGGAAAATAGAAATGAATAACTACAATTAATGGTATATATTCATCTAGGAGTCTTGGTCCCACCAAGAAATTGGTATTTCTTGTGACAATTGAAACTGAATGTTTCACTTTGGGACCTTGAAAATATTGCAGCCTTAGCCTTGGCTGGTGTGGCTTAGTGAGTTGAGTTCTAGCCTGTGAACCAAAGGGTCACTGGTTCAATTCCCAGTCAGGGCACATGCCTGGGTTGTGGGCCAGGTCCCCAGTAAAGAGCATACAAGAGGCAACCACACATTGATGTTTCTCTCCCTCTTTTCCTTCTTCCCTTCCCCTCTCTCTAAAAATAGATAAATAAAATCTTTTAAAAAAAGAAAAAAGAAAAGAAAGAAAGTATTGTGGCCTTAGTGTGCAAATACAGTAAATTCTAGTTTTGAAAAGAAAAACAAAAGGATCTCAACACCTATCTCACACCACCACAAAAATTAATTCAAAGTGGACTACTAAGAAAACTTATTCATGACACTTGTTAAAGATGGTAAGACACACATTATTGAGGAGGGGAGCTACTACAGTGGGGTTTTTTAATAGGGGAGAGAGATTGGGCTCAACTTTTAATAGGGGAGAGAGATTGGGGCTCAACTCTGCCCCCAGGGGGCAGAGTGGGAGGGAGTGTCAATGGATGGAAATTGATCACTAAGAGAAAACATCAAGACTAAAGCAATTCTTGCTAGACTGACTCAAGGGAAGAATTTTTGTGAAAGGCAGGCCAGGGTGATGTGTGTGATAAGAGTGGGGAATTAGGAATTTGATTAGATATTGAGGCTGATCAGATCAAGTTTGCAGGCTTTTCACTAAACTGATTTAGCAGGATTCTTGCTAAGCCTGGAGTGAGTGGGTCAAGTACAGAACCTAAGGGTGCACTCAAAGGATCCTTACTCAAGTTTGGTCTAAGGAAGGGTCATCAGGACCATTGAGCTAAACATCAAAGTTAACATTATAAAGCTTCTAGAAGAAATAATAGGAGGATAGCTTCACGACCTTGGGTTAGCCATGATTTCTTTGTTGGAACACAAAAAAAGGCACTAAACCTAAAAGAAAATTTCAATGAATTGGATATCATCAAAATTTTAAATTTTTGCTCATCAAAAGACAGAAAATAAAATGTAAAGGCAAGCCACGGAGAATGTTCACAAGCAAGTGCAAGGTATATTTATATGAAAAATGTATATCCATAACGTATGAAGGATTTGTACAAATCAATAATAAAAAGAAAAACAGCCAATAAAAATACGGACAAAAGTTGAACAACAATAAAGTAATTTTAAAAAATAGGGAGAAAATGCAGACAAGTATAATTGAACAACAATAAAGTAATTTAAAAAAAAATACGGACAAAAGATTTGAACAAGTCCTTCCTGAAAAGAGATATAAAAATAGCCAGTAAGGACATAAAAATATGTTTAACATGATTACTCATCAGATAAATTAAAAAAACACAGTGATATATCATTTTGCACACAGTACAATGGCTAAAATTTATGACTGACAATATCAAATGTCATTCACATCTCTGGTGGGAGGCAAATGGTACAACCTCTTTGGCAAACTGACAGTTTCTCACAAAGATGAGCATATACCTACTTTGTTACTTGGTAATTCCACTGTAGGTATTGCTCAACATAAATAAAATCATATGTACACAAAAACACTTGCACAAGAAAGGTTGCAGCAGCTGTAGTTATAGAATGACCAACTGGAAGCACCCACACTTTCATCCATAGGAAAATGGATAAACAAACTGGTGTGTACAGTGAAAATACTTCTCAGTAATAAAAATGGAGTGAACTACGGATACAACAACGTGGATGAATCTCAAAAACATTCCTTGGAGGAGAAGAAACCTGATTCAAGAGTATATAGTTTATGATTCTACTTATATAAAATTCAAGAGCATGCAAAATTATTAATGGTGAGAGAAACCAGAACAGTAGTTGTCTGGGGTCAGGGAAGGTCAGTAACAATTTACTGGAAGCGAGCATGAGGGAAATTTCTGGAATGCAAGTGGGGAGATGGTTACATGAATATATAAATTGTACCCTTAATATATATGCATTTTGCTATAGGCAAATTTTTCCTTTACTTTTAAAAATATAAAAAAGATAGTGGCATAAAAAAGAAGTGAAAAATTTAAAAATTAAGTCTATGTAATATGATGATTTTTTAATATAACAGAAACAACCATTTAGGCATAAATTGTGTAATTCTTACTACAAAACTGTGAAGTAAGCATTGTCCTTGAGTTTCCTTATCCAAGAAAAAGAGACCTGAGGCCCACAACACATACTACATTTGCCAAGATCACATAGTAGCCAGAAAGTACACCAAACATAGCAGATATGAACCAAAGTATGTGCAAGGCTGACATCCATGCCTTTTACTTTTTATTACACTGATTATGAGTTTCCCCAAAATCTTTTGTGCTAGAACCAAGAAATCAAAAACATATTTGAATTTTAATATTAAAGTCATCATAATTTTAGGGTCCCATTTTAGTAACCCACTTTTAAATTTGAGGACGATGAGATCTCAGGGGTAAAAAATATACCAAAGGCTACATATAGTATGTGTCTAAACAAATCATACTAAATGTCTTGACTGACAGAAATAATTGATTTGCTTTAACATAACATTTAAATTTTAAATGAGTGATTTTTTTATGTGTCATTTGGTTCATATTACAAGGTACAGCGATCTCTGCAGGGTAGAATCGTAAAAACCCAGAGGCAATTATAACCCCCAAATGTCACCTGAGCCAACCTCCCACCTGAGACAGAAACAAGTGCCTCCGTGCGTTCTGGACAAATAATGACCTGGACTCTTTCTGAACATTTCTGATTGTGGGGACTTCCTGCCTTATGAGTAGCCCATTCCTTCCTTGGGCACCTTCATTCTTTAGAAATTCTTTTCTTTCCTGAATAACATTTGCACTTCAGTCTGTCATGAAGATTAAATGAGTAAACAATTTAGTATTATGCCTGGCATGTAGTAAAGCCCAGTAAACAGTCACTTCCATCATTGGTTTAAAGAATATATTCCTCACAGTAGGCATATACTTTTGAGTTACAATGGATTTCATATCATCTCCACCTCTGTATGCTCATTTATTCTGAGGCATCCCAAGGCAAAACTACCCCTATCTGTCCTCAGAACTCTCCCTCTCCATTCATAGGACTCAAGTAAATTAAAATAAAAAAATCATTTGAAGTGGGAAAATGTATAAAACACACTTCATTATTTACAGTAAAATAAAGAGTGACTTACACTTTATAAAAGGTTAAATCTTCAAGTAAGTATAATAAATAATATTCTTTATCTCACCTTAGCATTCAAACAACTAATGAAAATAACTGAGCAGCCACTAAAGTGTTTTTCTGATTATTGTTAATGAAAGTGTACATATATTTGAAATACAATATTTTAAAATATAATTAATTTTAACTAAGCAACACCACTTTTAAAGGGGCAAATTGCTCCATTAACTCCTTTTCATGATTAGAATGGAGGGGTGACTATATTTACCAGCATATTGTCATCAATGAACACTCTCTCTGAGAAACCTCTGGCCTAATGCCTAAGAAAGAAAGAATATATAATTATTTCATCTATCACAACATAGAAAAAGTTATGTGAGTAAAAAATAAATCAAGACAGACCATATTACCCCTATAGTCAGAGCAAACCAAGCCTGGGCTTTGCTCAAACCCAAAGAAAAAAGAAATTGCTTCCTTTATCCCAAAATTTCATGCTGGGCTAAGTGCTCTACATAGGAAACCTTTTTAAAAAATTATATAATCACTTTTAAAACACATAATAACTATAGAAAAATGGAAAATATAAATGGAAAAACAAAGATACTCAATATTTTACTCTAAACTTTATTTACAAATATATTTCCTACTATTCTATGGTTTCCTTTTTCTTTTTTTAAACCATCATTGGTTTAAAGAATATATTCCTCACAGTAGCATACACTTTTGAGTTACAATGAATTTCATATCATCTCCACCTTTTTTATTTATTCATTTTTATAGGGAGGAGGAGGGAGGGAGGAGGAGGGAGGGAGAAGAGAGGGAGAGAAACATCAGTCCACTGACCAAGGCAGCTCATATGCACCTGGACCAGGGACCAAACCTGCAACACAGGAATGTGCCCTGACCTGGAATCAACTGGCGACCTTTTGCTTTGCAGGATGCTCAACCCACTGAGCCACACAGGTCAGGGCTATGGTTCCCTTATTCAAATTTAAATTTTAACTACTTCAAAACTGTTTTGGTGTAAAGTGTGAGGTAGGAACTTAAATTTCTATTTTCTAAATGACTAGCCAATATTCTGAACAGTGTTTAATTACTGATCAATAGTCCATCTCTGCCCTCCTGACTTGAAATGTTATCCTCTTAAACTTGCCTTGCCAACCACTGAAATTTTAATGGGATTTGCATTTAAATCATGGAATAAGTTAGGAAATTATTTTTCTTTATGTTTTCACAAAAGTTGCTATATATAGGTTCTGCATTATTATTGTTAAGTCTTAGATGTTTTATGTTTTTGTTTCTATTGTCATTTGTATTCTCCTTCTATTATATCCCATTGTATTATTTTTACTCTTTACTTTTTTCTCATAAATCATTTTCCTTTGTTTATTGTGAAACCAGTCACCTTACTGATCTTTACAAGTTATTCCTAATAGTTTTTATGTGAAATAATTTCATCTTTAAGAATATAATCATATTACTTATACAAAATTATTATTTTATTTTTTCTTTTAAAAGAGGTATTTAGCTTTGATGTCCAATTGCCTTGAATAAAACTTCTAAAATATAATAAGTAACACTGTTGATACCTTTATATCAAAGCAGTCTTAGATATGTAATATGGTTCTTGGTTTTATGAGAATGTTTCTATACTTTTATTCTTAAGCTAATTGTTGGTTTGAGATTGATGTTTTATTCATGTCTCCATTTATTCTGATTTTTCTAATTTTTTGTAAAATAATTAATAAAATGCACTATATTAATAGAAAAACAATGAGAAAAGCCATACAATCATTTCAACCAATGTAGACAGGCATTTGAGAAAATTCATCACCTATTCATAATAAAACCTCTCAGCAAACTAAGAATAGAAAGAAACTTTCCCAACCTGATAAAGAGTATGTATAAAAAAATCTACAGCTAACATCATACTTAATGACAAAAGACATAATATGTTCCCCTTAAAGTGAAGAACAAGGCAAAGATATTCTACAGGTATTCAACATTGTAATGGAGTTCCTAGCCCTTACGGTAAGCCAAAAATAAATAAATAAATAAACAAACAAACAATCAAACAGCATCCATATTGGAAAGAAGTCAAACTATTTGCAGATGACATGATAATATATGTAGACAATCCTAAAGAATCTTTATATATACACACACACAGTATACATACACACATGTGTGTGCATGTATATATATACTTATATGTGTGTGTGTATACATACACACACACAACTTAGCAAGGTCACAGGATAAAAGGTCAATGTAAAAAATCAGCTCTGGCTGGTGTGACTCAGTAGACTAAGTGCCAACCTGTGAACCAAAAGGTTATTAGTTCAATTCCCAGTCAAGGCACATGCCTGGGTTATAGGCCATGTCCCTGGTTGGCGGTTTGTGAGAGGCAACCAACTGATGTTTCTCTCACACACTGATGTTTCTCTCCCTCCCTTTCCCTCTCTCTGAAAATAAATAAATAAAATCTTTTAAAATTTTTAATATTATTTCTGTATGCTAGTAATGGATGTCTATGTCCAACTCAACAAATAAAGAGTGTGTACCATGTACACAGTTCTCAGCCTGGTGCTGTAAGGAAGAAACCCAGAGAGTTTAAGAAGCACACAATGCTTAGAACTAGTAACAGGGAAAAAGACAAGAACACTACACAGAATAAATGATTTGGGACCCATCAAAGGGATTAAAATAAGTATTTGTAATTGTCAATCACCTCTTCTTCAATTTCTGAGGTTATCTTTTCTTTGTTTCAAAGTTAGTGGATATTTTAATACTGTTAGATTATGTCAAATGTATAATAACAGGTACTTTTTAATTCTAGAGGAGTTTTTAAAAAGAAAAGGAAAAATTATTTTCAGCTAAATAATTACAAGAGGTTCACGAGGAAGATGGCATCAGGCAGAAGCACGGTCTATAATTAGGGCCCAGTCAGGAAAAGGGCCAGATCAGATGGTTCAACAGTGAGAACTTGATACAGAAAATTAATGACAAAAGTGCTGGAAAGCCTAAACAGGGTGGGTAACTGAGGAAACCCAGGGACGATCAATAACAGGGCGAAGCTATCACCCCTAAAGCAGGAGACAGATAGAAAAAGGAAGCTTATTGGACCCTAAGTCAAGGGCTGCTCAGCAGAAATGAGAGGGCAAGGCCACCTGTGGTGATTGAGGCACTGTGGGAGAGGCCACCAGAAGCAAAGCATGAGTGGGAGAAATGACCTGACTTCACATCTCCTCCAGGAGTACCTCCCAGTGGCTGAACCTAAAACAAAGCCATTGGGCAATGGAGCCTGGGAAACATAGGTTGCAGGGAAGAGTGGACGAGGATCTAAGAGCAAACAGAAAATGAGGGGCATGTGTGGGTAGGATTTTCCAAGTGGAAATGAGCAAGAGAAAAGACCTTTCTTTCTGGGTAAAGGAGCAGTCATGAGAAAAGCCACGGTACTGGAAGAGGAAGCCTGTCAGGAGAATAGAGATTTGTCTGCTGGAACTGGTGGGCGCAGAGAAGCCATGGGAGGCAGGGAACAGTATGAGGATTTTGTCAAAATAGATTCTCGTTCTTCATTCCACAGGAAATAGTCACTAAAGATTTTAAAGCATGAAAATGACATTATCCCAGTGTACTTTGGGAAGATTAATCTGGTAGCGGAGTACATGGTAAATTGGATTAGGCACATTATAAATTCTTGTGGTGGAATCTCAGCTTGTCCCTTAATATTAGTCATCAATTCTCTTCCTGTAACCAAAGAAGCTGCTCTAAACCCCATTCCATTAGTCTAAAGCTTTACTTACAACCGCAGCCCCAAGAGACATCCCCTGCTTTATAAACTCTAGCCACACTGGCCCATTCATGGATAAAAACTGCTAGAGGAATGAGCCAAGTCTATCACCAGCCAGCGCTGGCAGTACCTAGGAAAGGGGTGTACACAGAGCAGGCACATGGAGAATGGCTGCGGAACTGACTTGGTGTCTGGGAAAAGAGTCTGAGGCTGTCAGAACGCTAAATTATGACCAAAAAAACTGCTTAGTGACAATTGTCTTCCCATCCTTTTCTCCTCATTTCCATTCTCCCCTCCCACCCACCAAAAATATTTATTCAACACCTACTAGCAGCAGGAAGTATGCTAAGTGTTATAGGTTCAGAGATTAATAAGGTATATGATACATACTTTGAAGAAATGCATATTATAGTTAATAATAGTTAATAGTTAATAGTTAATAATAATAATTATAGTTAATAAAACAGATAACATATTTAATAGACAAGTAACATCTTTCAGGTTATCTTTAGGGTCCCAACAGAAAACAAAGGCACACTCAAAATGGGGTAAATTCCACAACAGGTTTATTTCCAAACGGACTGTTTACAAAGGTGTTACTCTAAGGGACCCACAAAGCAGAGTGCAGTAACCTGGGGCTAGTAGCAGATAAACAGTTACCACCTCTAAGCTCCAAACACAAGTAGAAGGAATGATTACCAACCAGCTCTGGAAGGAGAGGGAGCTGTGCAGAGTAACTGCCCGTGAGGCAGTGACTTACCACTGAAGGACACAGCCCACACCAGGGAAGGCCACAGGAAAGACGCCACCAGGACACTCTGCCCTGACCTCATGTCTCCCTCCCCCTACCCCAGTCTCCCACTGGGATTCTACACTGGATGACTTCAGAGTGCATGTGGATGCTTCCATAAAGGGCAGTTTTCCCCTCTAGAATACAGGATGGAGAAGGGATGTGTTATGGATTCAACTGTGTCCTCCAGAAAATAGTATCTTGGAGTCCTAACCTTAGAATGTACCTTAGAATGTGACCTTATTTGAAAATAGGGTCTATCTAGAGGTAATCAAGTGAAATGAGGTCATGGGGATGGACCGTGATCCACTATGATTGATGTCCTTATAAAAGGGGGAAATTTGGACACCGAGACACACACACAGAGGGAATATTATGTAAAGATACACAGAGAGAGCTCCATGGAGATGAAGGATTGGAGTGATATATCTAAAAACTGAGGACTGCTCGTGGTTCCCAGAAGCTGGGAAACAGGCATGGGACAGATTCTTCCCTAGTGCCTTCAGAGGGAGCACGGCCCTGCCAATGCCTTGATTTGGTACTTCCGGCTTCTAGAACTGAAACAATAAATTTCTGTTGTTTTAAGCCACCAAGTTTGGGTTAGTTTGCTAGGAAGCAATTAGAGGGTAGAAAGGGAACCAGGGGGTCAAAAACTAGTAGCAAGCACAAAGAAGTAGGTCAGGGCCAAGGGAGTTGCTGTGGGAGCTAAGAGGAGATGAACCTAATCCTCAGCAGGGGGCTCAAGACAAAGCTTCCTAAAAAGGCAAGGCAAAGAGCAGACATCTGCCAAGCATATTACAATGTGGACCAGGGCTCCAGATAGGAGCAGTAGCAAGTACAAAACAAAACACATGAGAGAGCATGGTGCCTCCAGGTAACCACAGCAGATCAAATCGTGGAGTAAATGACAAGAAAAGAGGTGGGGAGGAAGGCAGGCTGAATTCACAGTATGCATTGAGTGCTCTGTTGTCCTAAACAGGGTGAGGAGTCACTGAAGGAGTCTCAGTGAGAAAACTCCCAGTTTCCCACCTGGATAAGAATTTCGGGATTGTGAAACAAGTATGCAATAGCCACTGCAGGCAATAGGAGGGCTCTGGGGTAGGTATTTGTGGAAGGATTGCAGGGGATCACTGAAGCCCCCACTGATGCAACAGTGCATAGGGTGCTATGATTTTTCTCACTGAGTGCGGTAATTCAGATGGGAAGGAGACACAAAGGCAGATATCTGGAATAACTCAAGACTGGGATCAGTAGCTGAAGTAGAAAGACAAGAGGGCAGAGGAGGTAAGGAGTTTCCTTTAAATGACACATCACTTGTCTTAGGCTGAAGAGAGAAGTGAGGGATGCTGGGAAGGGAAAATATGTTAGAAAATTGTAGGTCAAGGGGATAAATATCTCAATAAGGTTGTAGAATAGGTCTAGGGGGGAAAGAGGGTACGAGCCAGAGGCAGTTGTGGTCAGGAAATGAGATGCTGTATTGAAGGTTACGATCGGAGGTGAAGCTGTGAGTAAACGACTCAAGTGACCACAGATGAGAAGAGGAAAAGCAAGGTCTCAGGAGGTGTAAAAGACAAGACCTGTGAAGCTGGGGACTCTGATGTCTCAGATGCATCATATTTCATAGCCATGGAGGTCGCTCAGAATCAGTGAGACTCAGTAAGGAAGGGACATCTGTACAGCAGGTGCCAATTTATTTGAGGAATGTGGAATTGCAACAAGGAGGTCAGTAGATGCCCCAGACAAAAAGTAGGAAGACAAGTTGTAGTGGGAAAAAAACAAGGGTGTGGTGAAGATTTAGAAGTGGTATTTGGGCAATAGGAAAATGTCAGTCTAAGCAGATCAAAGGTTTCTAGTCTGTGTATCATCAGAATTTGTCCAAATTCTCAATAGTTCCTCAGACTTCAAGGGAAACATTTCTGATTATTTCTGTGAAAATGCCTCTGAGAAGTGCTAATGACTCCTTCACACCCTGCTTCAGCCAACCTCTTTCAGCCTGTTTACTTTCTGACCACAGGGACAGAGGTGGGGTGGGGGTGGGGGGGTGGAGAGAGAGGAGAGGGAGGGAGAGGGAGAGGGGGAGAGAGAGAGAGAGAGAGAAGAAATGTTTGTTGAGTGCCTGCCACAGCTCAGGCATTATGATAGTTTAGCACATTTAATTATGTTCTCCATTTCACAGGAGAGGACAGAAAGCTCAGAGAAGTTAAATGATTTGCTCCAGGCCCTGCAACTGTCCTTGCAGAGCTGGGATGTAAAAACATGCTGAAAAGCCCAAGCTCCTTCCATGCAGTTCAGAAAAGGCATGACATGGGAGTTCAGTCACCCATTGCCCCAAGCGACACTTGTCTGCCCCTGCTTCATTCCTATCAGTGTGGTCTTCTCCATGAAAATAGGTCTTTTGGATTCAGCCAGTTATTTGCAATGCAGTGACATAAATTCAGAAAGCATGTCTAAAAATATTGACTAAGTAAAGGCGGTTTTAACTTTTAAAAATATCCTTCAGGATCTCTGAGCCACTCCAAAATAATACACTTTTTAAAAAAAATAGACTTAGAAAATAAATGTATCTTTGAAATAAGTTCCTAGCCCCCACTTTTCACCAGAGGGCTACTCCTAAGCCCCAACTATGGAGAAATTCTGAATCTGCTACCAGCCTTAGAAAAAATACCAGAAAGGATTTTTTCATAATTTCACTAGACTACACTCCTTAAAGAAAGGAACAGCTTTTGTTTTGTGCTTCATTCATATTTTCTTAGCATTTAGAATTGTACTTAGAACCTAACAAGTGCCCAGTGATGTTTGCAGAAAGAATGAATGAGTAAATGAATGGATGAATAAATGAATAAATGAAGATTGTACAGAGCAGGGGTGAAAGTGATGAGGAAAGGAATGCCACTCATTTTTGCTTTGCTTCTACTCCAAACTCTTTATGAAAGTCTTCTGCCCCATCTCCTCTACTTGTCACTTTCTCCAAACTCATAAGATCCTGGTGCAGCGAGTCAGGATTATAAGGACACTCAAATCTGATGATTCTATGGCCACCACAAAAGTAGCAAGGTTGTGGATCTATCTCACTTCTTAATTAATCAGTAACAAGCTCTGAAGCACCAAAGCTCCAAAGCTCCAAACTCCAGCAATTTTTTTCCACTGCATCCTTCCTCTGTCGTAGTAGTGCCACATATTTTATAGAAATTAGTAATATATAGCCTGGCCAGGTAGCTCAGTTGGTTAGAGCATCATCCCGTTACACCAAGGGTGTGGGTTTGATCCCCTGTCAGGGCACATACAAGAATCAACCAATAAATGCATGAATAAGTGGAACAACAAATAAATTTTTCTCTCTCCTTTCCTCTCTTTCTGAAGTCAATAAACACATTTAAAAAAAAAAAAGAAATTAGTGATATATGCAACACCAAATTCAGCACCCTGCACTTTTGAGGGAGAGTTGGACACCCTCCGACTTATGCCCATTTTCTTAAAGTTCAACTTTCACTTCCATGCAAAAGTGTTCCAATTCCACATGCCCAGCCCTGGTCACCTTTCTTAGCTCCTGTACTACATTTCATTCATTAACTCATTCCAAACATTTTGAAAACCTCAAATTGGCCAAGTTCCTTTCATTTAATTGCTGAATCATCCCCTTCAGAGCCCTGTGTTCAAGTGCCTGGAAATGGACTTTCACTGCTCTCTCTTTCAAACCAGCTCTCCTCCCTGGCTTTCCTGTTTCTGTTTGCAGAACCACTGTGCTTTCACTCCCTTAAATTCCCTTAGAACTTGGAGTCAGCTGCCTTCTTCACCTCTTTCCTTCCCACTCACTCTATCAAGTCCTGCATATTCCACTTCACAGTTGCTCTTGTAAAACCCCATCTTTTTCATCCTGCTTATCACTGGGATTTGTCAGGTGCTTGTTACCTCTTGTCTTTGACTAAGTCTTTAAGCTGGTTTATTCTTCCCCAGTGAACTACTTCTGGATAAATTTGAAGACTGAATGGAGGGATCCCGTGTGTAAGGCTGAGAGCACTTAGATTATAATGTATCATTTTTAAACAAGGAGAGCTACATAGTATGTAGCTCACAGCACCAACGCCACTTAATTATTTGAAGATGGCCAAAGATGATTCAGCATGTACAAGGACACTTGTACATTAGTGCTTTCTGGAGTGGAATTCTGTGTGAGTATTGCAAAAGATGGCTATAAACTATGTTTTTTGTTATTTATACATTATTTGCTTGATGTTAATAAGTAAAATATGTATCTTCTTAAAATATATGATGTTCTATTGCAAAATTTTTCTTGAAAAGGTGTTCTAATCTGACAAAGCAAATGCAGTGAAATTCAGGCCTCATAAAAAGTCCAGAACAATATGCACTAAACTGTAATCAACAGTTACCTCTGGAGAGTAGATCTCCATATTGTTTGGATTTTATACAATATAAAATTAATAAAAGGATAAATATTAAAATACTTTCTCAAAAGATTATTATTTACCAAATTATAGAAATGTTCATGATATAATGTTAAGCAAAAAAAGCAGATTGTTAAGCAACAGTTGTAATATCATCTCATTTTATTAAAAATTGTGTAAAATTTTTACATAAAAACATAAGCACTTTAATGTTAAATATGCTAAGATTTTAGTGGTGGCGTAAGAATTTTTGCTTTCTTCTCTGTGTTCAGTCTTTTCTTCTAATCTTTTTTAATAAGGAAAAAAGGTGATACTTTTACATGGGATTTTGTTTAGCAGCAAAAATAATTTGTGTCAGCACTTTTAAGCTTTAAAATAGAGTTTTCCACTACTTTCCCAATCTCAGTAGTCGATTGCAGAGCTTAGATTGTCTCTTAATATTTAACGATGCTCCCAGAGTTGTGCAACCAACCGCGACAGGCTTTGCTGGCTGTGCAACACGGAGGTAGCCAGTGCCTGGAAACAGCCGTATTCTGCTTGGCAAAGACTTGGGCTCCAGCCTCAGCATTTCACCACATTGCCAGTGAGACCTTAGCAGAGACCTTTCTGACCTTCGGTTTCCTCTTTGTAAAGTAGAGATGGTAATACGTTCCCTGCCTACTTTAATGATTCTCTATGTGGACCCAATGAAGAAATGTATGTAAAGCAATACCGCAGGCTGTGAAGAGTTATACAACAGCAGGGGGATGATATTATTATATAATCTCCAAGCTCACAGAGACACAACCATCAACTTTCTTATGGAGCTAAAATGATCACAATAATCTTTCTTTAATTCCCCTCCACCCTTGAACTATAACTTTAGGAAGTCAAATTTGTCAAGGCAACTCTTTGACCATGACCTTTATAGGATCATATGCAAGCTGTAATTCCCATGAAAATGAAAACAGAGCTGATGCAACACTACTGCTATGCATGCCCACAGCAAACACAGGACCTGTCCGGCTTGTTATGTCAATTATTATCAACTTGTGGAGAAAACACAACACTCTCTCAGGAAGAAACTATTTCACCACTGGGTTGTATTATCACTATCATTATCACCACCTTCACGATCCTCGGAAAATTTACAAAGCAGCCATCACAAAATAAAATCTCAGTTCATCAAAATCCAACTAACAAAACCATCAAATAACCAAATACATTTTCCAGCACTATTTTTTTTTAGCTAAAACATTTACAAGAAAACTCAGTGAAATAAGAATGGTTTAAATGCCAGAACATGTAAGCATCATGAAAGCAAAATATCTGTTTTGTTCACGACTACATTTGCAATGAACAGAGCTAGAAATATTTTTCAAATAAATTTAAAGACTTGATTATAACTATAAAATCACATATATGATGACCCTGGAGCACCATAAGAGCCTACATCATGAAAAAAAGTATTTTTTTTTTAAATCAAGATGTTACAGTAATCAAGGGTGAGAAAAAGAATTTCACACGGTTTGGAGGCCTTAATGTGTCACCATTCCCACTTTCTCCATTGAATCAGACAGGACTCAGAGTTCTAAAATTTGACCCTAAAATTTAATAAATTCTGATTAACTGAAGATTTCCTCACCTTTTATGTTAGAGTGCCTTGTCCTGTCTGTTTCATTAATTTCTCAGGGAATGTATGTTGATGAGAAGTGTTTTCGGAAAGTCAAACTTAGGGTTCCATCTTCCATAAAATCTACTGTGACTTCACCATACATATAGACTATATATTTTTTTAAGATTTTTAATTTTTTCTAGTGAGAGGAAGGGAAGGAGATAGAGAGGGAGAGAAACATTGTTGTGTGAGGGAGAAACTCACACTACCCCAACTGGGGACCTGGCCTGCAACCCAGGCATGTGCCCTGACTGGGAAATGAACCAGAGACTTTTATGGTTCACATGCCTGTGCTCAGTCCACTGAGCCGCACCAGCTGGTTCTATGTTGACTATATTTTTAAGCGATTCCTTTGGCCTAAGCATTAACTTCCTTTTACTACATCTCTGTTTGCATGTGAATGCCCCACTTTCCCAGTATTCTCTGAGATTGTTAAGGGCAGAGAACTTTCCTTTTCTTTTTGTATCCTCTAGGGGAAAGCAAATATAAACTATTGATGGGAATAATAAAGGTAAGTAAATACATAAAAAGCCAAGTAAATACTAAGAACCTAGCACTTGAGGTTCATAAGACTAATTACAGTGATTTTGTCAGTCACCAGGAGTACTTGGAATTCAGAATACCTTTTTTCTTGCTTTTCTTACAAATTAAAATCTTATGTCCAAAAGGAACACATTGAAAGTCTGATATTTTTACTTGCAAACAATTTTCAGATAACATAATCCAATTCACACTTAATTCACATTTTTCCTTCTCGATGTTTGTTGAGCGAGTGCTATATAAACAGCAGCACCATGTAGCTTGCTGAGGTGTGAAAGAAAGAAAGAGAAGAGAAAGGATCGAATATTGACTAAGACATGCTTTGAACCCTAGAGAAGTGAATAAGAGAACCCTGAAAGTAATAAAAATCCAATATGATAATTTTGTGTAGTCATTTTTATGTGACAATCTTGTTCCAACTCTGTAGAGGTGGGAGATTCACAAAAGCTTTCCAAAGCAGAGAATATGTAACTGGATTTTGAAGGATGAGTAGGAGTTTGCCAGGCAATAGAGGAAAAGAGCATTCTTGGCAGAGGAAACAGCAAGTGAAAAGGGTAAAGAATGAAGAAAAGAGTTAATATTTCCCATGGCTGCAATTCAGATGCCCCTGTGCTTGTGGTTCCCCATCAGCACTCACACAATACAGAGCATTTATCATCAGTAAATTCACACATTATATAATGGGTCATTCTATAATGATCCATTTATACCAGCATCTTTCCCCCCAGACTTGAGAGCAGGTACAAATAGGCTCTGATTTTTATGTGCCTGGCACCTTACGTAATGCCTGGCTCATAATAAACACCAGAAAAATTGTTTGGTTTACTTTTATTATTTATTTTATTGCACAAGCACTACCATCAAAAAATAAATATCTACACTCCATTATTTTAATGACTGCATTTAGGTAACTATTCTTATGACAGTACAATGTATACATTTATTATTCCCACTAATAGAATAGTTTTGTCAAGTTCCCAAGAAATCATATGTTTTAAAAGAGATTTTAATAATTTTATGAATTAATTTTGGGAGAATCGATATGCTTAATATATTAAAATTTTTTAAATCACAGACAAGGGATGTCTCTTCATTTATTGATGGCTTTTAAAAACCTACTTTGTAAGTTTTTATAATTTTCATCAAATAAGCTATGCACATATTAAATGTATTCTATGTGTTTAATTTTTTTATTATAAATAAGATCTGTTTTTATTTTATTGTTTAGTTATTACTGGTTTATAGGTGAACTCTTAATTCATATATTTATTTTGTAGCCTACTATCTTATCAAACTTATTAGTTTGATATAGTAGTTAGTAGTTATAATTTGAGGCTTTGGGGGTAGACAGTTTCATTATCCACAGGTAATGATAATTTTATCTCTTAAAAGTGTATGCTTCATTTCTTTTTCTTGTCTTGTCATATTGGTAGAAGTTATAGAACAATGTTCAATAACAGATATCAGCATGCCTTGTCTTGTGTCAGTTGCTAGCATTTCTCCAATTTTTGCCCACTGGTTTCAGATAAATTTTCTTTATAATATTAAGGAAGTTTTCTTTTATTACTAATTGCTTATTTTATCAAGAATACGTGTTGAATTTTATCAGTTACCTTTTAATCAGCTAAAGCCACATGAATTGTTAAAGCTGAGTTGATTTATACTTTGGAACATTTGTACATTTGAGAAGCACTAAGTGTAATTATAAGCATTTGTCCCACACTATAAAGTATCTATATTAGCAAAATCTTGGCACAATGGTTTTCTGTTGATGAGAAAGTACATTATATACCTCCTTTAAGGAGGTATAGAAAAGTGCCAGCTGTGGAAAGTGCCATAGCCAAAACTTAAAATATGGCAGCCTGGTTCCCACATGCTCTTACCCAAGGTGAAGGCACTGGCGTTATGTGGCTTTGTTCCTTTGACCTATTCATGGGGACACAGGAGGAAATAAAGCAAGGTTGCTGCCTAAGACAGCACCTGGCATATAGTAGGTAGTTAATAAATATTTGACAAGTAAATTAATAACTAAGAAATATTTAAGGTACACTGCCTGTTTTTGGAGGTAGTTTAACTTAGGACTCTTTTCATTTTGCCTATAATTTTTATTCAATTTAATTTTTACTTCTTAATTTAAATTTAAACATTCTGTCTGTAGAAAATAATCTATCTATCTTTTTAGTTTTTAGCATACATCAACTTCATAGGTTAAAAATTACCTCCATAAAAAAAAAAAGAGAAAGACCTGCAATTGCTTTTTTGCTGTTACCTTCAATTAAAGACCTATTTGACATTGTCTTTCTCTCCCCACACTTTTCTTCTTCCATTTCTAATGGGTAGGGCCCTTAATTTAAAATTCACATTAATCTCTAACTTTATTTCACTGTGTGGCCAGAGAATATAGCCTATATATATATTGCCTTATTGAGATTCTTTTTGTGATCAATATGTATAAGTATTCCAAGAATAGAGGAAAGAGGGTATAGAATTTGATGGTGTTCTATCTTCAAATACTTCAAAGAAGAAGCAAGCCCATATAGGACATATCCTTTCAGGAAAGACACACCTGCCAAAGTTATTGTTTCTGACTTCTAAAAATGAACTTAAATTTTGCAAAAAGCAGATAGTATTTACCATGTTGTGATATTCAGATTAGCAGAATCATATTGCCATGCCTTTATTTATTGTTACATTAAACTAAAATTGTATTTTAGCAGAATATTTATCCATCCATCAAAAATACTGAGAAGTCAATAAAAATACAATCATCAGCTGTAACTAGAAAGCATGTAACATGGAAAATGAGCAAATGCTGATGCTTTAGTAAATCAAAACAAAGGTGTAAGCACATGTGAAATACAACTGTAATTACTACTGGACTCTTACCTTTGGTTGCTTAAGCAATGCATCTGTGTCTTCTAGAAATGGAAATCAGTGGTGTATCCGAAATAAACAGGAAGATAGTGCAAATCTTGACATAGTCAAAATCCAGATCTTATTTTCAAATAATAAACATACTGATCTTTTTCCTCTGTTTAAACATGCACAAATGGCTAGTTTTCATACTCATTCCCAGGGAAAGAAACAGTTCTGTGGCACTGGCAAGGGAGGATTTTCATGAGTCAGTATTGGATTTACGGATTTATATACGTATGAAAATAACAGGGGCCAAAGCACCATTATCCTTTGCTAGAGCCAGAGCTTATTAATATGTATGAGAGTCAGAGATAAAAGGGGGCATCTCAAAACTACATCTCTTGGCAAATTTGAAAGTAAAATTAACCAAAGGTAATATTGCCTGATGAGTTTCATTAGCTATACTCCCAATTCACCCAGGGTTACAATCTTGAAAGAGTTGTCTAGGTTTTTACAAAGTATAATTAAAATTTTAATATACTGCCATTATATTAAAAACTATGAAAATACAAGTAAAGTGCACTTACTTAGCCATTGACCTGTTTATCATGTGGAAGAACTGCATGTTTGAAACATATCTGATCAAGAAATACAAAGGATGAGTCTGAGCTTGCCTAACAGAATAGTACATTCTCTACATGTGCAAAAAGTAATCAATAGGCCAGTTGGTTTCTAAAAGTTATTCTAATGACCTAAAAGTAAATTTCTCTTAGACCTTTTAATGCAACATTTGACCATTTACATAACCACAACACTTTTGCTTATGGCTAAATATCAGAATGGCATGAAATAAATACTGTCTCCATTTAGCAAACTGCCTTCATTTCAATCTTTTAGTTCCAAAAACATCTCTCTTTCTCCAGAACTTGCAATATTTGTCCTGCTGAATAATTAGCTATTGAACAACCCAGTAACGTTTATGGCTTCAGATAAATGGCTGCAGCCCACAGTGGGATTACCAAGCTATCAAAAGAGGACCTACCCCAGGATGCCTAGCAAAGAAAATTAGTAGCCTACTGACTGAGTTCTTTTGGAAAATGGCCTGTGGTTTACAGAATTTTTAAATAACATATTTTCTAATTATAAAATAAAACATGCTTCAAAAAAGTTGGATAGTAAAAGGGATGAAAAGAAAACAGAAACATATTCTCACCATTCTGGGATAATTGATATTAACATTTTGGTTTATACTTATATATATTTAATAGAATTATTCTCAATTTTTAAAATATTATATTATTAACACTTTTACTTTACTAAATGTTTATCTAAAACATCCTTTTAAGGCTGCGTAGTATTCTGTCATATTCCATTATTATTATTCCATAATTTATTTAATAAACCTTTCTTCCTCTTGTCAACTCCTGGCTGACATCACAAAACTTCACAGGATTTATTATGAACCAGCTCCTCCCCCAATGAGTCACACATGCACACACACACACAATTCTTTATCTCTTTGGAATGACTCATTGCAAATGCACTTTCCTTCATGCACTTTTTTCCCAAGCCAAAACTATAATTAAGGATGAACTGAATTTTATAATTATTGGGATAATGCTTATTAGCTATATAGTCTTGAGAAAATGACTTAATTTTCTCAATTTCCTTATCTGTAAAGTGGAAAAATAATACCCACCTCATTAGGTTTTTGTGAGGACAAATGGAGGGAAGATCATAACATATCACACACTGTTGGTGTATAAGAGGACACTTAATACAGGAGCTCTCTTTTCCTCTCTTCCTTCGCTGTCTTCTAAGCTCCTGGATGGGCCTAAACTGAGCTTTGTGGCATATTGTTCAGGCTTCTCCAGTATGTTGCGGTGAGTCTTTTGATAGGCAGGTACAAGTGGCTATTAAATAACTAACTTCTGTTAAGTTACAGAGCCATTATTTATACCTCATTTCTCAATAATTTATTATATAATTCTAGCAAAGTGCGATCAAATGAAATAGTAATTTATTTCAGTTTTTTAATGGAAATATGTTTTATGCATGTAAATTGCTTAACAATGAGAAATAATAATCCTTCATCAAGGCATGGAATTAGTTCAAATGTTTGTTGATCTATTCAACGTGTAATTCCTGAGCACCACACTGTGCTGCGCATTGTTCCAAGGTCTGGAAGCACACAAAAGCCTTTTAATTAGAGACTGTACAGAGGAGGAAAATGGGTTAAAGTATTGAGGCTTACAATACAGTGTTATCAAGAGCTGAGGAAGCACTTGCAAGGAGCCCTGAGTCTGGGAGGAAAGGAGCTGGAGTAGAGAAGGGGGAAATCATCTCTGCTGAAATTAAAGGTAAGTAGGAATGTTTTTTCATATATAAAACCTACATTTTAGGGTATTTTTTCAGTTTACCCAAGATTAAGAGGGTAATGTATATTTTGTTTAGTTTAGTTTAGTTTAGTTTAGTTTTCCCCTCCAAAGAGTAAATAGCTTGGCTCAGTCTATCTGAATGGATTTATTTTCCTGGGACCTGCAGTAACCTTGACTGGTGGAAAGAACAGAGCCACATTGGATTATCTATTTAGCACGCTACTTTTAGTCTGGCCCCCAGTCTTGCTTAGTCAGCTCCCTCTAGCTCTTTATAATCCCATTTAAACTGCCTCTAATTATAGATGCTCATTTGCATGACACTGACTCTTTTGTATATTCATTTTAAAAAGTATATGATTTGAGAGATTTGGGCTATTATCTCAAAATTATTAAATATTTGATAGTCTGTCTTCTAACATATCAAGACCTTCAGCCAGAGTGGTCAGTGCTATCTCCTCAGGATTCATAACCACAATAATTAAATGTCATGTAACCCCTGTAAGAATTGTAAATTCCATGAAGGCAGGGACTTTGTCCGTGTTGTTCATTACTGTATCTCTAGTGTTTAGTTTAATGACACTCATCAACAAATATTTATTAAGTGCCGGGCTCTCTTCTAAGTACTGGGAAATCAATAGTAAACAAAACTAAGGTCCTGCCCTCATGGAGTGTACATTCTAAAGGGGTAGGAAAGACAAAGCACTAAACAGATGTCACATGGTGATCAGTAACATGATAAAGAAAGCAACACATAGGAATAGAAAATGGTGTGGAAGTTTTCAGATGAGGTGCTCAGGAAGGGCCTCATCTCGCAGACCCAAAAATAGTGACAGATAGCCATGCCCATTTGGGGGCGGGGGAGATCCTGCCTGGCAAGAACACATGTGCAAAGTCTAAAGATAGGACTGTGCTTGAAGCAGTAAAAGAGGAGCAAGGAGGCCAAGTGGGTAAGTTAGAGGAAGCAAGGGGAGGAGGAGGAGGAGTTAAGGTCCTAGAGGTGAGATCATGTAGAGAACACTTAGGAGGCTATTGTAGTAATTCAGGGAGGGGTGGCAGTGGCTCAGACCAGGGCAGCGTAAGTGGAGCTGATGACAATGGGATAAATTTCAAAGAAAGAAGCACTAAGATTTTTCAATTGAGTAGATATAGGTTGTGAGTAAAAGAGTGGAGTTATGGATGACTTTAGATTTTTTGACTTAAGTTACTAAAGAAGAGTTTGCAATCTCCTGAGACAGGAAGGACAGCAAGAACAGACGGAGGGTAGAGGGACATTAGGAGTCCTGTTTGGAACATAAGGAGTTGTATCTCAGTGTCTCAGTAATATTCATTGAGCTGAATAAATGAAAATACTATGTTCTTGCGTTTACTTTATTCATAGAGATCAACCAAGAGTAAAAGGAGGCAGTTCAGAGAGCAGCAACATTCATAAAGAGATAAATAGTAGAACTGCTTTCCACTGCCTTTTGAGTGCAAAGGTTCTCATATAAATTCCATTGGCAGAGTTTGAGGGCCCAGGACCCCATGATATTATAGCATAATTTGGTATATACATAAAAATATGTCACTTGTTGAGTGGATCCATGATTTCCATCAATTTGTCTTATCAAATAGCTAATATATAATAATATATTCATTAGTATACATTTATTAAGTACCTGTTAACTCTTTTTTGTTTAGAGAACTCAATTAGCCTTTAAAATATGTAAAATGTGTAAGATGAGAAAATGCTGTTGGTCTTATATGGTTTTAAAAATGGATAGTATTATATGTTAAGCAGTGGGCAATGGAGCATCCATAAGACTATCTGCTAAAAGAGGCTGTTTAACTTAATAGATAGGAATATCAGCTTTGGACATTAGATACACTGGTTCAAATCCCAGTTCTTCCACTTACTAGCTATGTTACCTAGGGCAAGTTATATAACTTCTCTATTTCTTAGTTAAATGATATATCTAAAAATGAGGTGGAAGATCTACATGGGCAGATTTGTTCTGATGAGCAAACCACCTTTGATTATAATTTAGCTTCTCAAGTAAATTTGTTTTTGTCACTAATTACATAACATGAGCAGCTACTCTATAAAACCAGACCCACTGAATGATAAATGGAGTAGAATATTAAAGCCTATAGAGTCACAATCCCACCCCTCAGAGTTGTGTGCATACCAAGTTACCATCATTATATAGTAACTGAAATGATAAGATTCTTCACAAAGTATTGTGCAATTTAAAATAAATAAAATATTTATTATTATGTCTGAATTTAACTGAACTTGAAAACTGATAGAATTTTGGTTAATCCCCTTATATATCTTGGAGAAGCTGAGTAATAAAACTGTAGCACTTGAAGTTAATAGCTGCTTGGAATATTGGAAATTTAATAGACTGGAGTTCCACTAAGGTAGAGCTCACATCCTAGCTCTGCCAATTAACAACAGCATTATGATTTGGGGCAAATTATTTAACTTCCTGAAGTCTTTGCTTTCTTCATTAGCATAATGAAGGATTCCTTTTATCAGGTTATGGAAATTAGAGGTAATCCACGTAAAGTTCTTTCCACAGTGTCTGGCACAAATCGGGTCCTCAATTATAGTAACTATTAACATTATTGTTATTTTACTGAGACTTAGTGCCTGGAGCTTAGTATTAATCAATAATTTACTGTTAGAGTATCAAATTCCTAGTTAAACAACATAATCAAATACAGAAGGGCTCAAGAATTCACAGTAGGGAAGGAATCTAGCAGGTGGTAGTATATGGTTGTATCTGAGAATTTCAAGTCTTTTAGATGAACATATAGCATATCATTTCCAGGGAACTAAATGTTAAACAATTACTAGAGTTCACACAGAACCTGGAGAGTCAAGTTCCTGTCAGAGTGAAGTGATCTCACTGAAGACCCAAGGATTAACAGAATACCCAGGAAAGCCACGTTTTTAATAGTAGGTCTAAATTACATCTGAGGTAAAGGATATACTTAATCTATATAACAAATCTTAAAACAAAATTGTAAAAGATCCAGCTAATCTTCAAGTAACTCATCTCCCTTTCTCTCTTGTATGGAGGTAACAAAATCTAAAATCTTCACAATGTAACCTTATAATGCCTGGCATTCAGTCAGAAATTACTAGACACACAAAGGAGCAGGAAAATGTGGTCTATAATCAGGATAAATATCAGTAAATAGTTTCAGACCTAAGAATGACAGAGATGATGGAATTAAAAACAAGGACCTTAAAATATGTATTATAAATATGCTCAGGATTTTAAAATAAAACACATACATAATAAATAAACAAATATAAAAGCCATCACAAAGTAACAAATTGAACTTCTAGAAATTAAAAGGGTACTATCAAAATGAAAAATTTACCAGATATCTATTCAATGGAATAGATAATACAGAAGATACAATCACTAAACTTGAAGATATATCAATCAAAGGTGTCTGAATGGAAGCAAGAGGTAAAACATCAGAGCCTCAATGACTCATGAGACTAGATCAAGAAGATCAACATATGTGTAACTGGTATCTTAGAAAGGAGGAGGTAGAAACAAATGTTTGAAGAAAATGGCCAATAATTTTTTAAATTAATGTAAAGGATAAACCCACATATTCAAGAATCTCAAATGAACCCATGCACAATAAACACAAAGAAAACCACACCAAGGAAACTAAAAGCCCAATTATTGAAAATAAGTGGTAAATTTTTTTTCCAATAGCCAAAGGGGAGAAATAGGCATGTTACATACCATGGTGGGGGGGGAGGGGCAGGAAACTAATGAATAGTCACAGTCTTCCAATAGGAATGATGTAACCTAAAAACAATGAACAACATCCTCAAAGTGCTGAAAGAAAATACAGTCAATTTACTATTCTTTAACAAAGAAAACTAGCTTTCAAAAATAAAGACTTTTTTTCAGACAAACAAAATGAAGAAGACCTCTTGTTAGTAAATCTATACTATAAGAAATGTTAAAGGAATTGGTCAGTATTTAATCCAACTATATCAATAATTATAAAATATGCACATGCACTGAACAGCTAATCAAAATCAGAGATTGACAGCTTGGTTAACCAACTAAAGTGCATATACATACTACATACAAGAAATAAGATTTTTTTTCCTTTTTAGAGAGGAAGGGTTCAGGGGTGGGGGACTGAGGGAGAGAAAGACATGGATTGCTTGCCTTCTCATATGCACCTCAGCCCAGGATGGAACCACAACCTGGGTATGTGCTCTGACTGGGAATCAAGCCCATAACCTTTTGGTCTTCAGGACAATGCTCCAACTAAGCCACACTGGCCAAAGCACAAAAAATCAGTTTTAAACAATAAAATATAACATTTTAAAAGTTAAAAAATATATAAAGATAAGTTAGAGGTTAAGGGTATAGCTCTAATAATAAAACATGTGGTTTAGCTATATTACTATCAAAGTACAATCAAATCAAAAAAGTATCACCAGAAAGAAACAGGAACATTTAATGATGATAAAAGTGTCACTTCACTCAGAAGACATAATAGTCCAACTTGTACATGCACTTAATGACAAAGCTTCAAAAATTCGTGAAGCAAAGCTAACAGCACTAAATTTATAGACAAACTGACAATTACAGGTGATTTTAACACTTTGTTCTCAGTAATTGACAGAACAAATTTAAAAATCAGTAATAAATTAGATTTTTTAAACAACCAATTGAACCTAATTGACATTTAGAAAACACTATAGCCAACAACTACAGAATGTACATTCTTTTCAATTTCCCTTGGAACATTCACCAAAATAGACCATATCCAGGTCTCAGTAAATTTCAGAGGACTGTTACTACACAGAATATGTTCTGTGTCCAAAACAGAATTACATTAGAAATCAATAACAGAAAAATATCTGAAAAATTCCCAAATATTTGGAAATCAAGCAACAGATCCCTAAATAATCCATGAGTCAAAAAAGAAATCACAAGGAAATTTTCAAAATATTTTGAACTAAATAATAATAAAAACACAACATCTCAAATCTTGTGGTATACAGCTAAAGCAGTATTTGAAGGCAACTTTAGCTTTAAATGCTTGTATTAGAAGGAATAAAGGTTTAACATCAATGATCTATGTTTCCACCTTGGAAGCTTGAAGAAGAAAAGCAAATTAAATTCAATGTAGAAGACAGGAAATAGTAAAAACAGCAGCAGAAGTCAATGAAACTTTTTAAATTAGTAAAAAAAATTGATAAAGGTAAGAGATGATACTTGGAAAAATCAGTAAAATTGATGACCTCCTTAGCTAGACTGATTGAGGGGGAAAAAAAGGAATCATGAATTCCCAACAGTATACTTGGCACAATGTGACTTCTGCAAATAGTCTCAAGCCCCCTCCCTAATAACCACTGCCTATTTACCCCATCCCTGCCCAGGGAACCTTGGACCTCTCCACAGTCTAGCAACTGAAGGGTTAAAGCCTCACACAATAGGGACCCTCGCAGACTCCTGCACTATTCAAAGAACCTGTGGCTTTGTCCCTTTGAGGTCTTGAGATTCTACAGGTTGTTCATTATTTTGACAATCACCGCTGAGTCTACACCAATAAAGACCAATAAATCAGGAGCTGATGTTTTGGAGGACCTCATTTATTATCAAATCCTAAGTTTTGAGTCAAAAAGGAATACTCCCTCCATCCTCCAAAAAAAGGAATATTCCCAGAGTTGCTGAGTGGACCAGTTGGAGATTTTTGAATGCTCTTCTTTCAGTTAAATAAACACCATGCTTTCTATTAGGAATAAAAATCTTCAAAATTCATGTCACTTCATGACAGTTTATGGTGCTATTCAATATAATGGCATAATATCCAAACTCATCTACAAACAAGCAGTGAAGGAAAACACATTGTAAAGTTCTGATAAGCAACATTTAAACTGAGAAAACAGTGATCTTAAATAAATTTAAATATTTTTTCTGTTTATTTCTGGAATGGAAAAACAAGAATTACAACAAAGTGCCTCCTACCCAAAATAGACTTTTAATTAGAACCTGAAATTCAATTTTTGTAAAAAAATTATCTCAAAAGTACATTTTTAGTTTTTTTAAATATCCATTTTTTTTAAATATCCAATTAGCAAATGGGTTAGGAGCACAGACTCTGAAGCTGCACTTCCTTAGCACCCAGCTCCACCACTTAGTAGCTATGTGGCCACAGGCAAGTTTAGTTTCTCTAACTGCCTCCCTTTCCTATCTGTAAAGGAGGGGATTAATGATAGTATCTATCTATTATGATGATTTAAAAAGCAAATATTTGCAAAGTGTTTAGAATAGTGCCAACCCACATAAATGCAATTTAAGTGTTGGTTAAATATACAAGTAATAAGTAATGCTACAGATCACATTTACTATTATCACCAATCTTTGATAAAGATGAAAATTTAAATCTGATGTCTGAACAAAACATTTAAATATAAATCTAAGTTTTAAGGCTTGTTATCCAAATTTGGCATAAATCTCCCTCCCTTCCAACCTTCACCTATTCCACTCCCCATGCTATTCCTTCTCCACCAAGCCATCCACATGTGACTGTGCGTGCCTTGTTTTATGTTGACTGATTGTTAACGCTTCTCATCAGTGGAAGAACAAGTAAAGCAAGATCGAAGCCTCTGCTCTGAACCTCTTAGGTAATAAAGTTAATAGCGCTGTTTGTTCATGACTACCTAGAACAAAGATAAAGTGAGCGGTTGGCATTTCCTTCACTGAAGTCCCAGAGCAAAAAGGCTCCCCATTCCAGTGGTGAGGGTTTTAGCGGGAATTGTACCCATTTCACGTTGTATAACGACCTGCCATGAAGACTTCCATTGACTGACTAGTTGGTTAAATTACTTAGCCTCACTTTTTGCCTCTATAAACTAGGGATTAATAGACTATGTTGTCAGACATAATAAATTAATACATATAAAGTGCCTACATATGCATGGTAAAGCAAGAATATCATAAATGCGAACTACTATTATTTTGTAGGAATAAGTTGTTTCAGTTTGAGTATCGCCTTTCCTTTAGGGGTTTATTGCAGTTACCTACATGACTAAGTAAAAGGAGGGTGAAGGGGCACCAGTTCGAAGTGGAAGGACCGTGGGAAAAGCTGATAATAGCACAGACGGGCACAGTCTGTTCTAAAGCCCTGCAATAAATTTTAGCATGATAATCAGAGCAGAATCCCAGCGGCCAGCAACTTTCAATACAAAGCTCCTAGCACACAAAGCAGAGTGCTCAGAATTCAGCAGCAGGAGACATTTCGATACCCCCAAGCCAGAAGGTGGCTTCGGCACAGCCTATGCTCCATAAATTTCTGAGAGTTGGCTCAGCGGACCCCAAGCTCTGAGAGATGCCTTCACCCTGCTCGGTGTGTCTGTGCTTCGCTACAGCAGCGGTCAGGAATGGCAGTGGGTGATTCCGCCATTCACACACATGACACCAGGGATGTAGCCTCCGCTTCCCACGGAGAATTATAATCCAACCTAGGAGGTAGGGGCGTGGCTTGTGCGGAAGCCCCACCCGTCCATCTCCATTGGCCGAGGCTGCCTGGGGGCGGGGTCAGCTCACAAAAGCCTGGGCCACCGCAGCTGCTGCTCTGGGAGAACACAGGTCCATGGGGAGGAGAAGAAGCCCAGGAGGGTAAGGAGCAATCGCCAAGCCTGGGAAACTCTGTCTGGCGGATATGGGGGGAGAAGTGAAGCTGCCACCCGGAGAGCCCTGCCGAGAAGGTGAGTGTATGCCCCAGCCAGGGGTCCTGGCATCTGAGAGCGGGTGGGCGGTCCCGGGTACTTCGCGACTCTTAATTCATTCATCATGCATTAAGATTCATTCATTCAGCCAGTCACAGCCAACAAGGAGGCAACTATTTATTGTTGCCTACAATATGCCAGACTCTTTGGGAAAGCCTGAATCAGTCGAACAAGACATACGTGGCTCCCACTCTGGTCCGGGAGGCAGACACAGGTAAATTACACTGTGCTTAATCTCGTGAGAAACTCAGGATGCTGTGGAAAGACTCCCAAGTCTCCTCTGAGAAAGATGCTTCCACTGACTCAGACTCACTTCCAGAGTCCGCTGTCGACACACCCTGTGGGCAGAGGGCGTGCCCGGGAACCTGGCTGGAGTCCCGTGTGGCACCCTGAGCTGGCTCTGCGAGGGCCAAACAACATGGAAGGTCAGGAGCCCTGGACCGAGGGGGGGCACACTGGGCCCACCTGGACCGCCCGCTCCTCTCTTACTTCAAGATGAAAAGGTCCCCTCCCTCACCAGCCTCCAGTCTGACTCTTAGTGCAGTCACAGCCCCGCGTAAAGCGAGAGCCCGACGTAAGAGGAGACCGGAACTGGGTGCAGTCGTTTGTAGGTTTCTCACTGCTTGCTGGGAAGCCGTTTCAGTCCCCACCCGACCCCAGGTACTTGCAACACTGGCAGCCTTTCTACTCACAAGGCGCGTGTGAGTCCGGATAAAAGAAGGCACGGGGGTGGGGGGGTGGAAAGGGGGGCGGTAGGTGTGACAGGAAAGGTGTGGATCAACTGAAATTGTGACGGTTTCCACAGTTTCAAGGAGAAAGACAATATTTAACTTATCTGATGAGGATGTAAGGAGGGTGAGGACAGTGAGGGACGTGACAAGAACTATACACCTTTCCAAACTTGCTGGCAACTTTCCTGTCTTCTCTCTTCCTGGTCCCTCCAGCTTATTCCTTGATACGGAGAGGGTTTTTCATTGTTGGTGATTTTAGGCAGTAAACTAGTCAAAAGTCGAAACTATGGGGAGAGAGAAAAGGGACACTAAGAGAGAGAAAATGTCTGGAACAATTCACACACTACTCAAAAGCAGAGATTTTGGAAGTGGTTGCTTAGGTAGCTGGATCTAGATTTCCTAGATAGTGATGTTGTGTGACCTTTGTCTAAATAATTCCTAAACCAGTCAAGTCAGACTGTTAGTAACCCATCCACCCTTGTTTACCCAAGGATCTGTAAGGAGGGTGTGTGGATTACACCAGCTTGTTTGAAGGATGTTTTTCCTGCTTTGCTAGCTAACACATTTACTTCCAACAAGAAATATTCAAGCTCAGTGCTTAATACCTGTGATTAATTGTGTCAATTAATTGTGTGGGAGACAGGTGGGAGAACCCAGAATCTACATTGTCAGAAGTGGTGGGAAGAGACTAGGTTTTGGCATCAGTTTTCTCAGCTATAATTTAGCCTCCTTGAGTCCTTCTTCATCAATAAACTGGGAATAATTCTTACACTTTACAGTTGTGAGGAATAGAAGTGGACAGGATTACATATGAAGCCTGACATGGAGTAAAGGCTCAATTTTAACGAGTCCCATGTGCCAGGCATTGGCCCAGGGCCTAGTACAGAGGAGTTTGGAAGATAGCCTGGTCCTAGAGTTTAGGTCCAGGTCCCGGCTCCCATGAAGTTTACTGTCTAGATGATAGATAATATGCAAGAAACAAATGAATGAAAAAAAGGACAACAGTGGTGAGTTTCATGGATAATGTATTGAGAGAATTGGGATGTTCAGACTGGGTACACAGAGAAGACTCCTACATGAGCTGAGACCCAAATGAAAAGGAGTCCATCATATGATCTGATAGAGCATTCCAGTTATGCTTCCATACAGAAAAGGTTAACCCCCTATGTGGTTTTTACTTTCAAAATTATAAATGCTTCAAAAGGCCTTCTAATCCAAAACTATCTAAAAAAATAAATTTGAACACATATGAAAGGATTTTTTTATTTAGGATTTTTATATTATATCATCAATTCTACAGATCTTAATTTAACTCCAATAGATCTTTATTAATGTAAAAAACTATGACATGGTGAAAATAGAATGTGAGAAACACCCCCATGACCTATGATGCACCAACTAATTATGTGCCTGGAGACACCACAGACAGAAAGTCCTGGTTTGGCAGTAGGGAGAATTGGAGGAGGAGAGGGATCCAATGGTTTTCAAACTTTTCTTTGAGTGAGCTGCTTTCCCAGGGTGCAGCCAACTAGAAGAGTGAAAAATGACATAGGTTGTATTTAGAGCTGATTCAGCCTCTCTTTATGATTTTGAGAGAAGAAAATTAAGGAACTGTGCCCCTGTTTGAGAAATGGCTGTATCTCTGTTATACAGATTACTACATGCCCCATTTTCATGTATATAATCTTAAATTTTCAAAACAGGTTAACATAAAAATATGTCAGTTTACCCTCACACATATTAAATTCTGTGAGTTTATTAGGCAGTCATTATATGCCTTTCATAGATGCAGAAACCAAAGCCCAGATTGAATAAGGTTTTAAAATGAGTGATCAAACTAAGCACAAAATTATTTGGGCCTTTGTGTTTTCTGTAGGTGCCCATCCCCTTTCTCTGGTCTCTTGGTGCAGTGGCATACATTTTAATGATTCTGAGATGTTTATGATGTCTTTAAAAACATCATGTCATAAACATTACTACTCAAAATTCCAAATGATCGCAACTTTTATTTTCAGGACAAGCTGCATTTTCTGTATAAAATCTAACAGTTTATATGTTGAACTAAAAAAAAATTTCCTCCAGATTTTTACTGGAAGTTTAAAAGCACAGGTTGTTTTTGTAGCCTTCCATATTTTTCCTAAGTGCTGAAATTCAAAAGTTCAGTAGTAAAGGAGCAAAGTGCTTAAAGGTAGTAAAAATTCTCCACCAAATGTTGTTCAGGAAACAACATGCTATTCATTGTTTAATATTTAATATGAACTGTATCAAGGTTTAAAAATCTCGATATAGAAGCATGCTTATTAAAGTATTATTTTTAGGTTCCTTTCTTGCATCTTCATTCTTTAATCATTTTATTAATCATTGCTAAGATTTTATCTTAACAATGTAGTAGGTTCAGTAACATTCAGATTGTAAAGTGGAAACAGCAGTTTATTAGGAAGTCTGATGGTTAACAGTCTTCTTACACTTCTTGGCTTCCAAACATAGTGATGTTGGGAAGATCTTGTTTAGAGATACAGGCTTTAACTTTTAAAAAAATCAACAGTGTCTTTTCAATTTTATTTTGGTTCATCAAAATAATGGGCTTCTTCCCCAGGCCTATCAGAGTCAATATGAAAATATGTCTATTATGACTTGATTTCCAAATTTGCTCAAAATTATTTCTCATTCTTATTCTGCTCAACATTTGCTCAAAGTTATTTCTCATCCCTGTTCTGTGCCCTTTATTCCTGTTCACTTGTTTGTTCTCTCACTAAAATCATCAGCTGCACGAACGAGTACAGAGACCAGCTCACCTGCCCTGTCGATCCCTGTCTCGCCGGTTCCTGGAACAGGGCATGGCACCCAGGAAGTGCTCAGTGAGAATTTGCTAAGTGCTGAATAAATGAATACCTACCATAGCGCCTTGCATGGTAGGTGTTCAGCAACTATTTTGTTGAATGAATTAATGAAATAGCCATACAGATATGTGATGCTGTTATATATAAAGCTATAATTAAACTCTAAGACATTTGTTTGGCAGTATTAAATAGGGTGATATGATGGAACTTGACTGAGAAGTTCCTTTAGATTGGGAAGGCAGAGGTGGCATTTTAAGAGAGTGCTTAGTGACAAGGAGGAACTAGCTATGGCAGTCACTACTTTACTACTTAGGCTAAGTAAAGGTTACTTAAAGCTTTAAGGTGAGAAGGAACCTAGCCTATGAAAGGAACTAAAAAAAAAAAACCCATAGTAGGGAATGAAGTTACACAGATAGCTGATAGGCCCTTGTAAACTGTGGTGAGAATTTTGGATTTTTTTCTGAATGAGAAGAGAAGCCATTCTAGAAGTTGGGAAGGTGAAATGACAAGATTGGGCATACTTATTTAAAGGCTCATTTCACCTGATTTTGTCCCCTGCTATGCTTCAACCTAATCTCTCACCCCAGCCAGCCAGCCTGGCTGGCTGCAGTTCCTCCAACCCGTTAAGCACATTCCCACCTCAAGATATTTGCTTTTACACTTAGCAAAGAGGTTTTCCATATAACGTGGGTTTTTTTTTTTTAAGTATTTCTTTATGCTGCTTTTACTGCTTTCCACGGCACTCAACATATTATTTAGTATTAGTTCACTTGTCTCTTATTTCCCCTTATTAGAATGACTATAAGAGAATATGAATGTTCTTTTGTTCACTGTTGTGTCCCCAGCTTCTAGAAAATGCCTGACAGATAATATTCAGTAAATATTTGTTGAATCAATGAGTGAAAAGACAACTAGTGTTGTTTCAGAGAATGAGAGAGAGAATTAAATAGAGTAATACAATATAATGGCAGAGTTGTGCAAGGTTCAAACCATGTATAGTTGTAGAAAAAGTCCAGGAATTTTATTACAATTGCAATAAAAAATCATGGCAGCGGGGAGGGGTGGAATTAAGCAGGGAAGTGACATAATCTGATTCACACTGGTTGATATCTGCAGAATAAATTTAGGGACACAAAGAGATTTCACACATTCTTTCCTTTGCTACTATGAATGGGCAGGTATATCAGTCAGCTATTGCTACATAACACAAAACTAAAAATTCAGTGACTAAAACAATAATCACACAGGATGGGGCAAAAGTAGGTTTAACAGTTGTTTGTGTGGAAAATAATATAATAATTAATAGATAATAATACAATAATAAACTGTTTCACATATTCACAACTATAAACCTACTTTTGCCCCACCCTGTATATTCCTACTTATGTGTCTGTAGTTAAGCTGATGGTTGACTAGTATAAACAGGGTTCACCCAGGTGTCTCTGCATCTGACTACATGTCCAGCTGAATTTAGCTTATTGTAGTGTTGCTGGAGAAAATAGGAGTCTTCCATGGTATCACAGGAAATGCATTTCAGGGATATACACATAGGAGGATTTGAGGATGGGGGCAAGATTTACTAAAGTGAAAACAAAGAACTGCCCCCAGGTACACCATGCCTAGTGTCTCATCCGTGACCAGGTGGCTCACCTCCATCTTATTGTGGAAGAAGTCCAGCCTCTGGGGCTGCAGGCCCACTCTCATCTCCCCCAAGCCCAGGAGGAGGGCTGCTGCACCATTAGCCTGGCACCTGAGGCTCCAGTAGTCCAGCACAATGTCCATTCCCATCTGGCCCACAATGGGTGCTCCACTTCGGCCCATGTGGCTGCTGAAGAGAGAGAGCGTGAACGCAGGTGCTACTGAAAGGGGCCTTTTTTAAATTATATTTCCTGGGGCTTAGACAAGAGTAGGCTTTCTTGGATTTTTTGGAGTTTTTTGCCCTGATCCTCTCTGGTCTTTTTCCCAGTCTAGACTCCTCCCCTTTATGGTTGCCATTTTCACACCTACTGTGCACGCCTCATAGTTTTGCTGTGTCATCTGGCTTCTTCTACTGTGCATGCCTCAGCAGAGAAGTATTCCTTTTGCTGTTTATCATCCCTTCACACCACCCGCCCCCTGCCTCCAGTTAATCTGGGGAAACTGGCTGGGTGTTCCCTGGGTAAATTTGGAAGCCTGTCTTTCCTGCTTACTCCGGGATTAGGTCTCTTTGGAGTGTCTGTGAAGCTGCTCCTTCCTAATTAATCAGGCTTAATATCTTATTCCATTTGCTCCTTTCCTTTGTTAATAACCAACTACTGTCACAGTGGGATGAGGTCATATCTCCTCCACATATTTTTATTCTGGGACTCAGGCTGAAGGGGCAGCAGTTCCTCAGGGTAGTTCTATTCCTGATAAATGCAGAGGCTCAAGAGAATAAACCCCAAAAGAAGAGCAAATCTGGACCCCCTCCACATATTACCTCTGCTTGTGTCCCATTAGCCACCAACTCAATTCCATCTTGATATCAGGGGATGAATACTCAGCCCACATCGTGAGGATAAGGGAGTGAATATTTGCTGAATTTAAGCAAACCCATAGAACAGACAGTGAAACAATGATTTCCTCAAACTAAAAATATCTTGCAATGATTAAAAATGTAGTTTTATGCAATCACTGACTTCTTAGAAACTGGATATTCTACTTCATATAATAAACTGACCAATTTAAATTGATCTCTGTAAGCAAATTGTACTGGAACAAATTATTCAAAGCACTTTATTTTTGTATAAGCATTAATAATTTTTATCTGGTTTTGTTTGCACTTTATGGTTTTACTTTATAGAAATAAAAAAACTACTAGCTGGGGAACTGGGTTACTTGGCCTTGGTTTGAGCAGTTACACAACTTTGGAAAATCACTTAATATCCTGGCATCAGTTTCTTTAAAATGTCTTCCAACTACAAGTGCCTGTGAGTTTAGAGCTGGTCCATCAGCAACATTTATGAGCTACCAGGATCATCAATAAATTACCCTGGGAACAAAGACAGCTTACAGTCAAACCACCAAGTTGTAGAAGGCATCTTCAGAATCAAGTCCAACTCCCTCATTTTAGAGCTAATGAAACTGAAGCCAAGAGTGATTACTCAACCTGCCCATCAATACAGATAGTATTAGAACTTAAGGGGAAAGTCATATACCTCTATAGGAAATGTAACATTGTTTTTAAATTGTGTGTAAGTCAACTTTCACACCTCTACATAGAAGGTATGTATTAAGTTGAACCTATGAAATGGCTATTTTTGTAACACCAAAAGTTGTCAGATATTAATTACATATGGTTTGATATATTTGAGAAATTATCAGTACTGTTTATAAAAGCAAAAACTGTGTAAATTACCCAAATGTTCGTCAACAGTAAAACAAAAATTAATTATAAGATAGTTGTAGAGTGGGATTCTATAGAATAGTAGGGAAAAAACAAATCCTACAGCCATATGCATCTACATCAATAAATTGCAAAAACAAGTCGCCAAAGAATGCATACTCTATAATCATATTTTTATATGTGCAAAACCTGGCAAAACTAAACACTTTATTACTTGAAGGTGTAATCATGTAGAGGATTTTTTTAAGCAAAGAAATGTTCAACAGAAAATCATTACCTCTGAAGGGTCCTGCTTTATTTCTTAAATTGGGTGGTTGATTCCTTGGTATCTATTGAATTGTTTTTTGTTATAACCGACACACACTCCCTAAATATCAATTACTCAATATTTAAAAAAATAAATAACAAAATCATCAAAGAAGTAATGTATGCTCCCTGCTGGCAGGAGCATAAATCAGTTGTCACTTCAGAGGATGACGGACAGTATCTATTAACATGAAAAATAATAAATATAATAGATTTTCTCTTTCTATGTTGATTAGAGTTTGGATTTAGTCCGCTGTATAATTACTTTGCTCACACAAATCTTTAAAAACTCACTTCTGATTTGGAGATCTCTCTAATTCCTCTGAAACACTGCAAAGTCCCTGCCCACACATCCCTGCTGCCCTACGCTCCACCAACCCACCAACTCACCATTCACTCCCCCCTCAGTCCCATCTGCTGTAGGCTGGCTCTCTCCTTCACAAACACCCAAAACATAAATAGTTTTAGTTCTAAGGTCAGTAACTACAAGATTTTCAATATTTCTCCTGCCATAAAACATGTAGCATTGATGTCTGCTACTTACAATGAGAACTCGCAGAATGCCACAAAGATTATTTGCTCTCCCTTATCACCCTCTGCTCCCACACCTCCTAAAATGTCAGAAACATCTTGCTATGTCAACAGCTTAAATAGAATATTGTTCCACTGGAATGGGATCCACCCACGCTGTTTTCGGAGATGAAGTTTTGGGATGGTTAACTGCATAGCAAATGACAGCAATGCAGCCGTGGAATTCACTGGGAAGTCAAGTCATATGTTTCCTCAAGAGTTAAACCAATCGAAATTCTAACTATTAAAAATTACTTTCCATTCTTGGGATTTAAATGAAATCAACAGTGCCCAGAACAAGATTGCTAAGGGATAGCTTGTTTTAAAATTTCCTGCAATTCTTACTAAAATAACTTGACTGAAAATAGCTTAAAATAACTTGACTATATCTTCCATCGAAGATATAGAATATCCTTGAAATGATATAATTCTCCTCAGACTACTTAGAAGTTTTGTCTCAGAATTTATCCTGTATCTCTGAATCAAAGTTGATTGATTTTCAAGTTACAGAGATAAAGGAAATACTAATCATGAAAAGCTTAAATTCAATCATTTTACCTTTTCTGGATGTGAACTTTATGGTTGTTTCTTCACTTTATATGTGGTGAAATTCAGATGACTTCATGTTTTCCAGGAGAGGTATCTATCCAATTAAAGTTTTGCCATCATTTGACTAAACTGATTTTGTTGTTTTGTTTTGTTTTAGTTATGCCCTCTTAAGATCTTTGAGATGTAAAATTGATTTTATTATTGAATTCCAAAATTATACTTAATTTTTCTTTGCCCTTTTTTAATTTAGGGTAATTTATAATAGGAAAATATGGCTTTAGAAGGAAAAAAAAATTGAGAAGACAGTCCAAAAATCTAGTCACAATGTTACTTGTTGACAGCTTTTTAAGTGGAGAACAGATTTTAAAAGTTTGTAATATAGTGTAAAATATTTCGATTTTGCATTTTAGTGTTTAGCCTCAAAATTCCAAGGTACTTATTTAATCACGGGTCTGGTTCAATAGATTATATACTTATTTGAATCCTATTCTTAAAAAAAGCCTGCTGGCAGTTAATTCATTTTTCTCTTAGATTCTGTTTTAGTTAGGAGAAGGTGGATTACATAAACTTGAAAAATCATTCTCTTCAGGCAAAGTGGTACAGAAAATGAAATCTTTTTTTTTTAAAGATTTTATTTATTTATTTTTAGAGAATGGAAGGGAAGGAGAAAGAGATGGAGAGAAACATCAATGTGTGGTTACTTCTCACATGCCCCCAAATGGGGGACCTGGCCTACAACCCAGGAGTGTGCCCTGACTGCAAATCGAACCAGTGACCTTCTGGTTCACAGACCAGCACTCAATCCAACTGAGCCACACCAGCCAGGGCAGAAAAATGAAATCTTTGAAATACATTTTCTGAAGTGCATAATTCATACACCACCAAATGCATTAGATACATTTCCTGTAACATGGTGATTTCTAAACCAATGGGGTTGCTGTGCCCTCTCCCTACATTCAGATGTCACAGATACTGCTTTCCAGGAGACAGGCTGATAACATGGAATGACATGAATGTGTGGGGGACTGTGATGAATTTCTGAGTGTAAGCCAGGCCTAAACAGCTACCTTCACTGGAGCAGGTTACTGTTTTTCTAGAACCAAGTATCACCAAGATTTTCCAATTTATAAGAGAAACCCAGACTTTCATGCACAATCTCTCATATTTAGATGATAACAACTAGAGAAATTTTTTTAAAAATTTAAGATCCTGTGTGAGCCAAACTGAACATGTCCACAGGTCTACAGACTACCTGCTGAGCACTTTTCATGCAACAAAAAATGGTGTTTCAGGACCGTCCACTCAGGTTTCTTTTTCTTGCAGAAGAGGAGTAAACGTGAATGCATCTCCTCTTTGTTGACATTTCCTTCTCTCTTTTTTTCCAGGCTACGTGCTGTCCTTGGTCTGTCCAAACTCCTCCCAGGCTTGGTGTGAGATCACAAATGTGTCACAGCTGCTGGCTGCTCCTGTCCTCTATAGGGACCTGAATTCCAACTTGAGCATTTCTGCAAATGTAGAAAACAAATACAGTCTTTATGTAGGCCTGGTACTGGCAGTAAGTTCCAGTATTTTTATTGGCTCCAGCTTCATTCTAAAAAAGAAGGGCCTTTTGCAACTGGCCAACAAGGGTGCTACTAGAGCTGGTAAGAAATGAATGCAACTAACAAAGTCAAGTTTCTAACTGCATAAATAATCCTCCTATAAGATCATAATGCTACATTAATAATATTTTACTGTCTTCATTTATCGTAGCTTCTCTGTCCAATCTTAGCAGTTCTTTTCTCAGCAATTTCCAGGTTTGAGCCAGCTGTCTCTCCCTTACAGAGGGTCTAAAATTCTTGCTTCAAGAGGTTTAGAATGTAGTATGGGTTCTTCTTTTCAGAGCTTTATTCTGCAGTTTCAGGAGTCAAAATCAGATCATGCTACTCTGCTTGAAACACATCAGTGTCTTTTCTTTGCACTCAGAATATAGTCTAACATCCTCCCACAGCCTCTGACCTCCCACATGAATTGGCCCTTGCTACCTCCCCAGCTTCATCTCTGCTATGCTCCCGGTCACCTACTTTCCTCTGGCCCCTGGTATATACAGAGTTCTTTCCCAACTCAAGGTCTTTCCCTTGACCTGGAACTCTTTTCTTCCTCCCTTTCATTTGACTGACTCATCCTTGAGATCTCAGCTTAAATATCATCACCCCAGAAAAGCCTTCCTGGGCCATTCTCTCTGGGAAGGTCCCCCACACCAGCATGCTCTGTCGTTCTCTGTCATAGCACTAATAGTGTCCTTCATTGCAGCTAGAATAATTTGTCATTGTATATTTGTTTATTTACTTGTCAACAGGTTTACTTGTTTATTGATAGTAAACTCACAAGAACAGGAGTCTTCCCTGGCATGGTGTTTGCCACCCAGTAAATATTTGTTAAATCAAATGGATAGCAATAGAATTAGGTTGCTATGGATAGTGACATTTCACATGCTGACTAGCTCTGCTTGACTACCTTTATTAACCATGAATTTCATATTCATTCTTATCAAGAATAATATTACAACAGACCTAAATATTATTCTAAGGTTCATGTGGAAAAATAAATGACTACAAATTGTGCAAATAGTTTTATAAGACTACTATTGAGTGGAGATTTGCACTATCAGAAAATAAAACATCCTATAATGCTGTCCTAATTAAAGCAGCTTGGTACTGACATTAAAAGGATAGATAAAAATAATAAAAGATAATCAAAAATGTATAAGGGGACCTGAGTACATACAATAATTTAATGTATGATTTTTAAATGGCATTTTAATTCACTGGAAAAAGGATTTATTATTCAATCAAAAGTATTAAGAAAATTGTCAAAAATTAGAGGGGAAAAATATAAAAGAGCTACTTTATACCATTCATCCAAATAAATTCTACATAGTTTACAGTTAAAATGAAATCTTTAAAAAAAGAGAAAAGAAAACTAAAAGAAGGCCTTTCTAAGCATAGAGATAAAGGAAGAAACTATTCTATGTAAAGGAAGAGATTATCTGGATTGACCAAAAAATAAAAAATATCTATATGGAAACACCTTTAACTAAACACTTAAACTGAAAAGGAAATGACATGGGTAAAAAATTTCAAAATGTAATAGAAAGTGTTAGAAGATCTTCAGAAATGCCCAAGTAAATAAGTTAAAAGATGACGTATACTCACTTGGCCTTAATGCTTGCCTTTTCCAACCATATTCCAGTACCTAGAAATCAATTCTCCAAACCTTCTTCCTTCACTTTATAACTTAATTTAAATTTTTATCATTTTCCTAGGTCAAGGTGGACATTCTTACCTCAAGGAATGGCTCTGGTGGGCAGGATTACTGTCAAGTAAGTCCTAACACTAAGAATAATGTTTTCTTTTAAAATGATAAATTGCATGGAATTGTTCAAAATTGATTAATTTAGCTTCCTAGTAAGGATGGCATTTAAGTTCCAAAACTTTTTTTGCAGGTATAACATACTGTCTTACATATAAAATGTCATATGTATTTAGAATTAAGTTTTACACTCCTTCTCCCACCCCCATGTTTTCAATACTGTCTTGGAATGCAAAGGAAAAAGTTAACATTTGAAATATTACCATAAACTTCTCCTTCTCTTATTGTATTATCCATAACAAGGGAAGAAAATGCTTTCCCCTCACATTTTCCCAGCTCTGATTTGAATCTAGGACTTTTCCAGCTGCGTGTTTTCTAAGGAACGGGTACAATTTCCTGGCCAGGACCAAAGCATGGATAAATTAAAGTTCCCTCTGGCTGCTTAGCACTGAGCAAATAAAACCGTGATTTCCAACCGGTGTGCCATGGCACACTGTTGTGCTGCAAGAATTTTTAAAACCTGCAATACCTGACTATTTAGTTAGAGGCACTGACCTCTTTTTCCTTAGACTGTCAAATAAGAAATAACAACCAACGCAACAATATCCGTCCACTGTGAATGAATCAAAATTATACCTTTTTTTGTCAGATTGGCAAAAATACATATTTTTGGTGTGCTGCCAAATTTTAGTAATTAGTCTGTGTGTGCCACGAGATGAAAAAGGTTGAAAATCACTGACATAAAGAGACGATGAAGGTGGTCAGCACTCCCCTCCTCCTAGACGTGCTCTGAGGATTAAGTGCTCTGGGGCCCTGCAGGAGGTGAAAGCTTTCCCAATGCTAAGGTGATGTCCGGATAGCAGGCACTTACCTCCCTCAGGCCCCTTTGCAGGTTCTGGATTCTGCAAAGGTTATCTGGATTTCTACCTCCCTCCCAACTCCTCTCAACTTTCTTAGAAAAATCCAAAGCTTCCAAAGAAAGGACCTCATAAATTGTAATTCACACCATCTCCATCGACAGCCAGAAGCCTTAAAACTGCCATTTATTTTCCCACATCATTGCAGTATTTGTGACGTCCAGTTATAAGAAAGAACTGGAATTCTTTTCACAAATGATGGAATCTAAAAAGAAACAAATAAAAATAATTTAAATTTGTACATCCTTTTCTGATTCTAAGGTGTTTGCACACCTGTTTTCTTCATTTGAATAAAAGTTGACAAGGACTGTAGTGGGAAGATTCCAGATAAATATTTAGATGATTCTTCTCTCTTTTCTCTTGAGTCTTCCCATCCTCTACCCATGCAAGAGGATGAAAATATAAGGAGAATATCATATGGCTACATTTAGAATTTTATTCTCATCATGTGCAAAGTTTGTGCCAGTACGGAAGAGAAAAAGCATGTCTTTACATTAGAGATTTTTATCTAGTGACAAACATCCAGTGCTTTAATTATGAAATCAATATTTTCCTGGAAAGCCATCTATAAAGATAAAAGCCACCTATAAAGTGTTCAAGAATGTTTAATCCTCTAAAAAAACAGCCATTGCTCTTCTTATAGAGCAGTCTCCTAACTGTTTCTGTCTTAGGATGTTTTCCTAAAGCTAAGTACTCCTGTAGTTTTGGCTGGGGATGTGGGGCTGGGGCATAGCAGACAGAGGGAAAAAGAAAAAGCTTGCTGGTGTCTTTTATCTGTTGTGGAACTTTCTCTACAATAAGTTTGTTTGGCATAGTTTGCCAGCGTGAAATACTACATTCTGTAGCCAAGTGTTCAATTGTAACCCATGAGAATAATTTGGCCTCAATTCAAGGGCCCAGCTCTTGGAGGAATTTTCTCTCCCTCCAGAAGCTATTTGCATCACAGTATCTCATGGAAGTTTCCAGTTCCTCAGATAAGATGGGGACTGCTGGAGCATATTGTTATGACTTTAAACAGCTGCTTGGCTCTCCTTGAGCTACTAAGGTAGTGTTACCTGCTTATAGGTCATCTGCAACTGATGCCTAATCACATGGGCCCTTGGTGGGTGACTCTGGCTGCCCCCTGCCTGGGCAGTAGATCTCTACAAAGCATTCCAATTTTACAAGGTTTTGTTTTGTTGTTGTTGTTGTTAATTTGCATAACAGTAAGTATTCTTGAGCAAACAAAATCATTCTCTGCTTAGTCCAAAGCTACCTCTACTAGATTTCATCAGATTGACCATATATGTTTCTGGTACTGAAGTAACTAAAAACTGTATGTGAAAGTTGAGCTTGTATGACCAGGTAATTACAGTTTATTTGCATCCCTAATGCCAATCTCCCCTTTCCTCCATGAAAAAAAAGTTAATTATTCCTTCTTGTTCAATCTATCAGTGTCATTGGGGTAAAAGTCTACTGCTTTGCATCTGTCATTTGTTTTCCTGTACTGACAAATAAGTCCAAATTTTGTAGTAACACTGCTGCTTGCTTTCCAGTGGGAGCAGGAGAGGCTGCGAACTTTGCAGCTTATGCTTTTGCACCTGCCACCTTGGTCACCCCACTGGGCGCACTGAGCGTTCTCATAAGGTACGTGAGCAAGAAAGAGCTTGGGTTCTACAGGGATTTTAAAACCATGATAAATTTAACTCCATAAGAAATGTAGTGCTAAGCATATCTCAAAACAAAATTAAAAAATTGCAAAATAATTTGAGAACACTACACAATAAATCAGAGTAGAAACAGGAAATAGATTGCCTATTGTTATTTAGAAAACCTCTAAGAGAGTGAGCCTGGTTTTCTGCCATCAGTATTTATGTGTTATATTTGTAATGATTCAACAGCAGATTTTTTGCTTTCTCACCTAATCAGATTGCCATGGCCCGTTTAATTCTCTCTGTTGTCATAGTGGTTAATGACCATGGCTTTACTGGACTTTTATTTATTTTTAGGTATATTTTATTGATTATGCTATTACAGTTGTCCCAATTTTTCACCTTTGCCCCCCACCACCTGGTACCCCCTTCCCTCCAGCAATCCCTGCCCCTCAGTGTATGTCCATGGGTCTTGCATATAAGTTCTTTGGCTTCTCCATTTCCTATACTATTCTTAAACTCCTCCTGTCTATTTTGTCCTTACAGATTATGCTTTTTAATCTCTGCACCTTTCCCCCGTTCTCCTCCTTCCCCCTCTCAGCTGATAACCCTCCAAATGATCTCCATACCTATGATTCTGTTTCTGTTTTGGTTGTTTGCTTAGCTTGATTTTGGTTTCTTTTTTTGTTTGTTTTTTTAGATTTAGTTATTGATAGCTGTGAGTTTGTAATTTTAATATTCATGGTTTTGATCTTCTTTTTCTTAAATAAATCCCTTTAACATTTCATGTAATGCTGGTTTGGTGATGATGAACTCCTTTAGCTTTACCTTGACTGGGAAGCACTGTATCTTCCCTTCCATTCTAAATGATAGCTTTTCTAGAGTAATCTAGGTTGTAGGTACTTGCTTTTCATCACTTTGAATACTTCTTGCCAGTCCCTTCCTGCCTGTAAGGTTTCTTTTGAGAAATCAGTTGGTAGTCTTATGGGTACTCCTTTGTAAATAACTCTCTGCTTTTCTCTTACTGCTTTGAAGATTTCTCTCTATCTTTAATCTTTCATATTTTAATTATGATATGTCTTGCTGTGGTCTTCTTTGCATCCATCTTGTTTGGGACTCTGTGATTCTTGGACTTATATGTCTATTTCCTTCACCAAATTAGGGAAGTTTTCTTTCATTATATTTTCAAATAAGTTTTCAATTTATTGCTCTTCCTCTCCTCATTCTAGCATCCCTATGATTCAGATCTTGGAACATTCAGAGATGTCCCAGAGTCTCCTTATACTATCCTTTTTTTTAAAATTCTTGTTTCCTCATTCTGTTCTGGGTGAATGTTTGTTTCTTCCTTATGTTCCAAATCATTGATTTGAATCCTGGCTTCCTTCCCTGCACTGTTGATTCCCTGTGGATTGTTCTTTATTTCACTTAGTGTAATTTCTTCCCTTATGTTGTTGCCATACTCAGCAAGTTCTTTGAGCATCCTAATAACCACTCTTTTGAACTCTGTGTCTGAAAGGTTGGCTATCTCCATTTCGCTTAGTTCTTTTTCTGGGATTTTGTCCTGTTCTTTCATTTGGACCATATTTCTTTGTTTCCTCAGTTTGGCAACCTCACTGCGGTTGTTTCTGTGTGTTAGGTAGAGCTACTTTGACTCCGTCTTAGTGCACCTGTTAAGTTGCATGGGGCAGAGCCTTAGGTATTGGCCAAGGTAGGACAACCCACTTCACAGGTTTTGTGGCTCTGTGTAGGGAAGGGCCTGGAGAGGGGACAGTGTAGCTGCCTGGCTTCTGGAGGTTTGCCTGGCACTCACTCCATTTCCAGTCATTTTACCCACTTCCCGTATGTGACCAGCACCCTTCCAACTGTTGCCCTGGTGGTAAATGCCAGAGTGGGTGGGTTTACATACATTCTAAGTCTGTGTGGGCCCTTTAAATGGACTCTCCTGAGAAACCAGCAGTTTATTCCACTGACCCAACCCCCACTGGTTTTTACAGACAGAAGTTCTGGAGTTTTATCTTCCCGGCACTGGAACCCTGGGATGTGCAGTCTGGCCTAGGGCCGCTATCGTTTGCTCCCAAGGTATCCCTTCCTATTCCTATCTGCCACACATCAATGTGCGACCACCTGTCCCACTGCTATCACTACCTCTCCACACCACACCACATCTCCTCACTTCACTCCAACTCCACGTCTGCCCTCCTACCCATCTGGATAAATGTGGCTTCTTTAAATCCTTCATTGTCAGACTTCCATACAGTTCAATTTTCTAGCAGTTCTGGGTGTTACTTGTTTTGAACTTAGTTGTAATTCTTCCTGTGGTTGTGCAAGGAGGCGAAGCATGTCTACCTATGGCTCCACCTTGACCAGATGTTTGTTGTAGTACTTTTAAAAAGTATAGTGTTTGGTTAAATTTCAACTCTGGCTAAAAGTCTTGCATTGTCTGCTGGTTACTTCTGTTTGGAGGTCTTTTCACTTCTTTAAGTACGGGCAAAAGGAATAATTTTCCCATTCATAGAATGTGGGTCTAATATTTATGAGTTGGTCTTTACTATGATCCCAAATGAGCGTGTTCAACATGCCCATGAACACTTATTTTGTAGCTAAGCAACTTGTTTGTTTGTTTTCTTTTTCTTTTCCTTTCATCTCCATTCATTATCCACCTTTAGTAGAAAGATTATGACAATGCCTACCCACTTCTTTTCACCATCTTTGTAGAATTGTTTTGAGAATTCAGTGAGTCAATACACATAAAGCACTAGAATATTGTCAACACAATGGAATGATAGCCATTAGAAGTAGTTTTCCTGGAGGCTGCAGACCTCACAAGTGGCCACATGGGGGCGACTCTTAGAAAGCACCTGGTAATTGACCAGTCTTCAGTGCAAATAGGTAATACCAGGGCATTGGGGGGTGGGTAGGAGCCACAGCATTTGTAATGGTGAAGCATCAGGATGGCATAGTCTGGTGCCCATGGTGGTGCCATTGTGGAACTACCTGAGATCATGGCAACCAAAGCAGATTGGGTAGGTGAAATTATCAGGGCAGTGGCAGTTGGTAAGGAAATGTTTCAATATTTTGACAACCCATATGATATACCTATGTGAACTTGGTAAATATCAGCCCTGAGCTGAATAATTCTTTAAGCATATAACTTTCTTTGAAGTTGTTGTGTGCGTATGAATTCTAAATATATCATCCCAGTAAGATGGGAAAGATGGGAAAATTGAAAATGAGTTGAGTAGGTTCTCTTTAGAAGGTCATGGGAAGTTTAGAGGGACATAGAATGCCTATTTTAACTCTTTAGATATAAAAGCAATTACGCAGATTTGACTGGGCATCATTTCCACATTTTAAAACTAATCAGGGCTTTTAGTGTCATGTGGCATATACAGCTCAGTTGCTTGGGAGACAGAGCTGCACGGGCCACCGTGTGCCTTCTGAGCTGCTGTGGAGTCAAAAGGGAATTGATCAAGAGTGATTTATTTTTCTTCTCCCAACAGTGCAATATTGTCCTCCTATTTTTTAAATGAGCACTTGAACATTCATGGGAAAATAGGCTGCATATTAAGTATGTTGGGGTCAACTGTGATGGTTATCCATGCCCCACAAGAAGAGGAAGTCGCTTCTTTGCATGAAATGGAAATGAAATTGAGAGACCCAGGTCTGTGATTCAATCAAGAGAAACACTCCAATTCTGCTCCTCTATCTCTCTTCATCAAATGAATTGTAATAAAATTGTAATCGGCTTCCTACAAGCCAAGTCATGGGTTGTGACTGAGGTTTTGCTGAGTATTGCAAGTCTGAAATGGTGGCACAGCTTACTTTTGTGTCCATGCATCCCCTCTACATAACGAGAGGAAGAGGTGGGGAGAGGAGAGTCAAAAGACTTATGCTCCAACCCAAATTTGGCCACTCTCTCCCTCTGAAAATAAAAAATCAATCAGACAATATCTGCCATACTACACAGTGTTCTCTGTGAGATTCAAATGATATTTTGGGATAAGTCCTTTTTAAAATATCAAGAGCTGTGCAGTAAAGTATTATTGCTTTTTAAAAATTTAATCTCACTTCTCTATCTAAAACACCTGGTCTTCTAAACTCATGACTAATAAGATGTCACAAAGACATGATCCTCTGAGCATTTTCTGAAGTCTAATTCCTTTTTTTTTTTTTTTTTTTTTTACTTATTTCCAGAGAGGGGGGAAGGGAGGGAGAAAGAGGGAGAGAAACATCAATGTGCTGTTGCCCCTTGTGCGCACCATACTGGGGACCTGGCCTGCAACCCAGGCATGTGCCCTGACTGGGAATTGGACCAGCTAGCTACCCTTTGGTTCACAGGCTGGCACTCAGTCCACTGAGCCACACCTGCCAGGGCTGAAATCTAATTCTGTTCTCTTCCTAACAGGATTCATTTCTTTTGCTGTGATCATTACTGTGATTGCCTTGGTGCTGATTTTGATCGTGGCTCCCAAGAAAGGACAGACCAACATCCTGGTCTACATTTCAATCTGTTCATTGATTGGAGCATTTTCAGTTTCTTCTGTCAAGGGCCTGGGAATTGCCATTAAGGAACTGCTGGAATGGAAGCCAGTTTACAAGCATCCCCTGGTCTTTGTTTTGCTGGCTGTCCTTGTGCTTTCAGTGACGACACAGATTAACTATCTCAACAAGGCACTGGATACTTTTAATACATCTCTTGTGACTCCCATTTACTATGTGTTCTTTACGTCCATGGTAGTAACTTGCTCCGCCATCTTATTCCAAGAATGGTACGGCATGAAGGCTGGGGATATTATCGGGACCCTGAGTGGGTTTTTCACCATTATCAATGGCATCTTCCTTCTACATGCTTTTAAAAACACCAACATTACCTGGAGTGACCTGACATCCACTACTCAAAAAGAAGTGCTCTCTCTGAATGGCAATGAAGACAAATATGTCTTACTAGAGAATATAGACTGTTCAAACTCAGGATATGAGGATGACATTACCTTGTTTAGCAGGACTAACGAATGATCAAAGTCTCTACACACCCTGAACTTGAACCAATAAAGGACACTTGGAGAGCAGAAGGAATACCTGACTCTTGGAAGGACAATTAGGAAAGGTGACATTTTTAAAGTTCTAACTAACAATTTAGATTTGAGGCCAAATCAAAATGCCTGCATTTTTGGCATCACATTTGGGAATAGATATTTTGATCATCCTCCAGAAGACTTCTGCTGTCTCTCATTTCTACAAACTTGAAATATTCCCTAAGCACAAAAGAAGTCAGAGTTAGATGAGTCTCAGAATAATCTCTTTCTTTTGGTCACAGTGTATGTGGTCCTGCCAAGTGGCTCTTCATTTCTCTGACTGCTATTCTTAGTCTCATGGTAAGTCATCAATAAACTTAACCGTGTGCTGATAAGCAGAGAGAGTGTCGATCATTCTCTGATGAGTCATAGTTTCAAATTATTGAAACTGAGATGTGAGATTGCTGATGCTCTCTTCCCCTTTCCACAAATGAGATAGCTGAAGGGGAGGGTGTTAAAGAAACAAAGAGGCCTGCCCTGCTTATCTGCTCCCCGTGTGTCACACTGCAAAGGTGCATGTGTCCATGAAGAGCTGATAAATCCTAATTGTCGTTGATTGACATCACAGACATTTATTACCAACTTAAAAAGGGGAGAATTCAGGAGGGAAATATTTTATACCTTAGGTAAATGAAATAATTTATTTTTATTTTTACAAAAACAAACACAAATGATTGTGTCCATGAGTTCTTTTAACTCAAACCTGAGCAACATAAGATAAAATTGGGTTTCTGGAGAAGTCCAAGTGAATTCGGTTTCAGAGTCCCCTGTTTTCATTTTGTGCCTTTATTTTAACTACTATCCCAAAGGTTATTTTCCTTATCAATGTAGAGATTTTTGTAAAGTAATTGCTACATTATTTTAGGATCATATTGTGCACTTAAATTCTTCTCACATGTTTAATTCCTATAGGGTGGGTTTTCCGCAAATGGTTTGGAAACAACTAGAAAGATCTTTGTGAAAAACTGAATTTATCATATTGTTCTCTTGAAACTTTGCACTTTAAAGATTATTAAGGAAATTGTAATTAGTTATAAACCTTTTTGAAAATATACATATCCTACTACAATAAGTGGTAGATTGTCTTTATCTGTGGAATTTTACCTGGCCACATTTTCTATACATTTTATTGATAAGTGTTTTGGAAGAATAAGAAGGGGAGTTAACTTCCTAGAAAACAAAGTATTAAGACCTCAGGGATTACTATAGGGAAAAAAATTTTTGGTATTAAAGCTTACATAAAATGTTCCTGTTTCCAAATGCATGGCAAGACTAACACTTTTGGTGGTCTTTAATGTTTATGGACAGATTTCGCATCACTCGTTGATTTAATGGAAAAGGAGAAACTAGTGATCTTCTAGACTGAATGTAGTTCCCTCAGAACAAAACAACAATCCTAACCAAAAAAAAAAAAATTGTGACATTCAAAAAACAAAAATCCTCTGGTTAACTGGACTTTTCTGTTCTAACATCAGATGTTATTAGTTTTGTTTGTTTGTAACCTAGCTCAAGTCTGTGCTGGGTAATAATAGTAAATGCCATTATTCAGAATTCTATTAGACTGGCTTTCACGTTCCCCAGTTCTGTTGAACTCTGACGGATTTCGCAGTGGAGACCCGAGATGACTGCCAAGTCCTGACATGTGATTCTAGTCTCCCGCAATGTTTAGCATTGAGTGCAATGTGATGCATTCTCAATTTTTGAAAATTGATAATGCATGGAAGGCACATGGGTTGATACCTCAGATCAAATGTGTGTTTACTCTGTTGACTGCTGTTTCACTTTAATTGTATATCAGATAAATATGCTATGAACACACTTTTGTAGAAAAAGGTAGTATTTAAAAAATGTAGAAATTCTTTTAAAGTCTTTACTTTTTTCTATTGAAAACTTGATTGCTGCCTCCAGGATACCTTCTTGTGAGGAAATTAATGGCATCCAACCTGAGGCTGTGAATTTTCGTGTCAACTATCTCTTAAATCTCACCTGTTCCAAAGCTTTGCCCTTGGTGTATTGTGTTCAGGTTGAAGGTTCTTGGAACACAAGAACCATGTGTACCCTGGCTTGGAAAATAGACTGGTGTTGACACATATGCCTAGGAGAAAGACTGAGAAAAGTTCAATGAGTTGAAATATGTTGAGAAACAATGAAATGTTTGAAATACTCTAAAAATTCCCAGAGGGCATACTCATTGAAAAACCAAAATGCAAGCATAAATATTGTCTAAGGAGGAATAAAATGCTGGATCACATTTTCAAACCAACCATGTTAGTCTTAACTGGTAGTTTCACATATGTATATATTTTAATATATACACTTTCTTTATCTCACATAGATGATATCTGAGGGTTAATTATGTGAATACCTGTACATGTGTCATTAAGGATTACAAAATTGTCCTCACACAGCCAAATTGAAAGATTAAAACCTTTTTCTAATTCTGTAAACATAATAGTTTCACTTTAATTTTTTGACTTGTGATTTTATTCTTAGGTCAATGGTTAATGATTTCGTTTTTAGTTCAGACTACAGAATGTTCATAAAACCCTTTAGATTTAGCAGCGTGAAAATAACACCTTTATTTTAAGAGCACTAAGTCAAATACATAGAAAGCACCCCACATCATGTGTGACGCATGAGGCATTTAATAAAGTTTATTCTTTTTGAATCAACATCTTAATTCTTAGTCTTGTTACTAGATAGGTAAGGACCATTAGTTGCCAGTTTTCATACTACATTCTTCATCTTTTTTCAATGTGTGTACAGTAGCTCATTTTAAGTAATACAGGTGAGAATGAATGCCATCATTATACTATCTCAACACAAACCAGTACAAAATGATTCCAACAGAAATATTTTATTCTTCTTAATAAAACTGAACTAAGTGCAATCTTCCCATTCCAACAAAATTTTGTGGGAATGTAATTTATATAAATATATGTGAAATGTTCTCATATATTTTGATAAACTCTATGGTCATGAAGTTTTCTATTTTTCAAATGTTTATAAATACGGTTCATTTATAAAAGTTTATATATTTTAAATGTTTCTGTATATTTTATATTTTCAATAAAATAATTTGTTTTAATTATGCTTGTTGCAGTTCAGTTTTTAGTTTGTTGAAGTTAAGTTTATGTAATGGCAAAAAGATCCCCACTTAGTTTTGAGATATAAAAAAAGGTTTCAAGGTTTAAAAAAAAATCTGCACTTAGGTTAATTTTGCTTTATCAATTTCCTTGAAATTAAAATCTGCTTTTTAGAAGACAATTGGGAACCATGCCACATGGCGTGGGGAATGCAGCCCAGCCCCTGATCCCGAAAACCGGTGGGGAGAAGTCGGCACACAGGACCCACGCCCATGGATAGGTTTTCCCTTGGGGAATCAGCCCTGCATTGTACCTAGGCTGCTTTGAGCCATGCTTTTGCTAAAACTCCCTCCCCCTAAATTGAGGCAGCAAATGTTTACTGCATATCTTTAAAGTAATTCCTAAAATCTATGCTAAACCTCCCAAGGATGAGTGTAACCAATTCAATCACTTTTCCCTTTGCATTTGCCAATATCCTTCTCTGATGTAATTAGCAACATCCTCTCCTTTGTTATCTGTAAAAGGCAACCACCTAAAGTGAACTTCTGTATAATAAATGTAATGTGCCCAGAAAAGCAACAGAAGCCTGTCCAGGCAGGGGTCGGGCTCTCTCTCTCACTCAGAGAGTGGCCACGCCATCCCTTTTTCTCCACAGGACTTCTGCAGTCCGTGTGAATTTGTTCACCGCATCCACAACACACGGACCCCATGGGCTGGGGTCTGCATCAGAAGACGGCTCTCCACAAAACCATTTCCTACATAACTGACTTGACACCAGAAGAAAAGATAAGAGAAACTGTTATATTTTTCAGTAATTTCATTGAATAAGATAGGAGCTCAAAGCAGTCAGTATAATGAAATTCCCCCTCAGTCAAGAGATTTAAGAGGAAAAAAAGTATTATAAAAATATTTGGTAGCATTGCATTACATCAAAATTTACCTTTGCAAACCCTATGCAAATTGCCTTCTGGCCCTGGTGTAACTAAAGCTTCACTTCATATATAGACCACATACCACAACTTTATCCATTTTCCCAGATTTGATTTGGACTCATGTATGAGAACAACTCCCTCAGCTGCTTCCATGGAAATGAATTATCCTAAAAGGAATGTTTCATACCCGTGTCCCATGCCCCCTCCTTCCCGCCATTTTATAAATGAAGAAACAAAGATAATATACAGTTCCCTAAATCACATAGTTACCCAGGGCCACAGTGAGGACCAAAATCCAAGCCTCCCAACACCCCCAACTAAACCCATGGAAGGTGGGCCTAAGGGGGGCACAGAAAAAGCATGCCTGCCCCAGCAGTGATAGAACAACGGTTCTCACTGGCAAGCTGTGTTTGTGGGTACCAAACTTTTTGGCACCCTGGGCTTCAGTGTACAAGAAGTGTCTAAGAGGTGAGCTGAGGTTACAAAGAGTCTTCAATCTTATAACAAGGGGCCACATATTTTCCACCACT